>VSMD01070396.1:0-34519 GCA_008750895.1 Mirza zaza
GATAAGGAAGTGTCAAAGTGAGAAGAGTCCAGTTCTGGACCTGTTGAATTTGAAGTAATGTAATGTCTTGAAGGTGGTTAGAAAAATGTTTTTCAGAGGGGACGGGTGTAAAAAAAAAAAGAAAAAAAAAAAAGAAAAAAAAAAAAAAGAAAGAAAAATGTTTTTCAAATCTTGGGTTGGGGTGAGGAACCATCAGAGTTTTGAATGGAGAAATGATCACTTCCCCTAGTTAAATATTTGAAATATTCTGAAGTGTCTTATTAAGTCCTTTAGCTCTGTATAGGAAAACATTGTTAACACAGTTAAGAGAACTATCACAAAGTAGGAAATTTGTTTTTTGACTTTTATGTTTTGTTTGTAGAGTGAAACTAGTGTTTTACAGTTTGTGAGAAATTAAGACTTTGGATCCTCTTAAATCTTTAGTTTAATGTTTGAGTGAAAGTTCTTATCACTACAGTATGTTATGAACCATATAGACAACTTATTGAGAGGACTGCATAGAAGCCCATAACTCTTTATTATTTATCTGTTGAAGAAATATTTATTGAATGACTATGTATTAAGCACAATATACAACATTAGAGATTTAGGGATGTGGTGGTTAGTAAAAACAGATGATGGTTTCTGCTCTTACTGTATGTACCATCTAGTAGAAGAGAGAGACAAGAATCAAATAATACAAATGAGTCTGTAATTACAAATTTACACAAGAGCTAGGCGGGGGGAAAGAATCCTGGTCTTAGAAGATAACAAAGTAACCTAATACAGAATAAAGAGTCAGGAAATAACCCTTCAGCTAAGACCTGGAGAGCTTTTAAGGAAAAAGTTACTTAATTTTTCTAGTCAAATCTCAATACTTGTGGGATAGAATCGAAATTTTCTCTTTTAGCTAGTACTAATAGAATTTATACAATAAGTATTTTAAGATATTCCTCCTTTAACTGTGAAAACTATATTTTAAATTATTTTTACTGTAATACCTCATAGTAGATAAAAAAATAAAAATCACCTGTGAACTTACCACCAGGAGATAACTACTATTAATTTTTTGGCATATTTCCTTCTAATCTGTGTCTGTTATAAACTTTTTGGGTCAAATCATATTACTACTTATTTCTATAGCTTTCACTTTTTCATTTAACATATGAACATTTTCCTATTTCCTCATTCTTCAAAACGTTTTTAGTGGGTGCCTACTAGTCCATTGAGGGGATATGTCATTAGTTTATAACTGTTTACTGCTGTTGGACATTAACTATCTGCCAGTTTCTCACCTTTAAAAGGGCAGTATACATTTCACACAATTTTTGCCCATCTATGGATATATGTAAAATTTTTCTTGTTTTGTAAACAAGTAAACTAGAGCATTCATTTCAGAACTAATAATTGTCATTTGACTACCTCCTCCAAAAGTGAATTTTAAAGAGGAATTAGGAGCAAATGCATCATAAATAAAGTAATTTATCATTACTATCATTATATTAGAACAAATGTAAATATTAATTTATAATGTTACTGAAGGAAAAACGTTGAATATAATTTTACTGGAATTAACTCTAGCACTCTAGCAATACTTCCTAGGTATTTTAGGGAGCAGTGTTGCTGTTAGATTGCATCATACTTATATAAGAGATCAGCTTCCTAGAGTAATAACAGATCTGCTAAAAGTGTCTATTAATATATATTTGATATTACTGCTGAGATTTGACAGTTTTCATTTGCTGATGTTGAGCATGTTGCTACCCAAAATTCAATTCTCTTTTTAAGAGGTCTTGCTCATTGGATTTAAAGGTTAGTGAATTGTTTTAAAATCTGTTTGTGGCCGGCACGGTGGCTCAAGCCTGTAATCCTAGCTCTCTGGGAGGCCGAGGTGGGCGGATCATTTGAGCTCAGGAGTTCGAGACCAGCCTGAGCAAGAGCGAGACCCCATCTCTACTATAAACGGAAAGAAATTAATTGGCCAACTAATATATATAGAAAAAAATTAGCCGGGCATGGTGGCGCATGCCTGTAGTCCCAGTTGCTTGGGAGGCTGAGGCAGCAGGATTGCTTGAGCCCAGGAGTTTGAGGTTGCTGTGAGCTAGGCTGACGCCACGGCACTCACTCTAGCCTGGGCAATAAAGTGAGACTCTGCCTCAAAAAAAAAAAAAAAAAAATCTGTTTGTCAGTTGTTCCATGAAGCTGACAGATCTACTTGCAATTTCTTGTCAGCTGTATCATAAAACTTGTTTTATTTTAATGAGCAAAGTTCCCAAATAATGTTTTCTTTTTTTGGGGAGGAGGGCAAATCAGAGAATTCCTAAAGATATTTAAAGGAAAGGTTAATTAAATAGGTAAATTATTTTGAGAGTAGGGGAGAGATTATCAGTTTCATAATTATCTTTAATAGTATTATTTTAGTCTGTCAGTTTTTACTTGTTTCCCAAATTTATTGTGTCCATTTTAATAGAGTAGTTTATTAATTCTTAATTTACATTTTATAAAAGATAGAATGCTTTTGTTGGGTAAGCAGCAGACATGAATCAAAATCTGTGAATTCTTAAGCTAAAGATTATTTCTACTTTTATTCCATTTCCATAAATAAGGCTAACAATACTAAACTTACTGGACCTTCTCTGGTCAAAATGTTAAAATATTAATGAAATTATATAACAATAGGAAGAAATGGGCTGTTACATATTTAGAAGACTTTCCCTCTCCTTCTTAGGTTTATTTCCAAAGTTGAAGAAGTCTTGAATGACTGGAAACTGATTGGAAACTCTTTGGGAAAGCCACTTGAAAAGGTCAGATCTATTTGCTGCTGTCTCTAAATGAGTATTTACTTTGAATCCTCTATTTTTCAGCCCTTTGCTGCATTTGACACATTGGAATTAAATGTTTTTTTGTTAAGTTGTATAATCTATAAACATCAAATGGCATCTGGAAGAATCTGGATTTGAATCTGTGGCAAATGATATATGTAAGATATTTGTAAAATGTTTTTAAATAATAAAGTTATATGTATAATATTCTTTGTGAGTGATTTCATTTGTTTCTCCTGATGTTTACTTCTCTCTTGCCTTCTTCCTTGGGATGTTACAAAATCTTTTTTTCAAGGTTTTTTAGTTGGTCAGAGAAGCATTGTAATTACTTACTTCTTGGGTAGAGTATTTTGTTTAATGAGAAAAAAATCTAGGTCTCACCACTGACAGCTATTTTACTCAATTTTTATATATTTTATGATACCAATAATAGCATTCTCCCATTCCTGACCTTTTACCTTACAGTGTTTTGAAGGTTTTATTTAAGAATGAAAAAATTACTCCTCAAAATGATGTAGAACTCTAATTCTAATCCAAGGTATTGATAGTTTTACTCATAAACCACACCCCAAATGTTCACTGAAGAATATACTCTGAGAGTAAACCTAGGTTTTCTGGATTCACTGAATGAATTTTAACAATTTAAGATTAGTTTTCTAGGTAAAAAAAATTTTTTTTGGACACAGAGTCTCACTCTGTTACCTGGGCTAGAGTGCTGTGGCATCAGCCTAGCTCACAGCAACCTCAAACTCCTTGGCTCAAGGGATCCTTCTGCCTCAGTCTGCCAAGTAGCTGGGACAGCAGACATGTGCCACCATGCCTGGCTAATTTCTTCTATATGTTTTTAGTTGTCCAGCTAATCTCTTTCTATTTTTAGTAGAGTCGGGGTCTCGCTCTTGCTTAGGCTTGTCTCGAACTCCTGAGCTCAAACGATCCACCCACCTTGGCCTCTCAGAGTGCTAGGATTCCAGGTGTGAGCCACTGCACCTGGCCTAGATAAAATCTTTAGAAGTAAAATTAATCATTATTACAAATCTATTAGCTCAATAATAATTTAACTGCAGTTTACCTCTCTGAAAGGAACTCTTAATTCTCAGTATTTGCTAGTGTTTTTCAGCTTTATGGTGGTGATAACAGAATTTGAGACTATCAAAAAAGCAGTAGGACTTTTCATTACCCATAGGAATAAAAGCAGAAAAAGTAACACTACATATAGAAATCACCATTTAAGGATTTGTTGGAATATATAGAGTAAATTGATTTATAATATTACTATATTGTATTTTTGAATACAGAAAATTTGGCGTTTTCAGACAAGATCATTCTATTCCACTTGTTACAAATACATTAATGACAGTTGATATAGATGCTGATAAGATTAAAGGCAAAATAAGCTGGGTATAGCTAGAATAGGGAATGATTTACACTACCAAAAAAAAGAGCTAAACTGGGTACTTCTGAGCTCTGATATTCTTTTTTGGTTTACACATATTTACTGAATACCTGCTATGTGCCGGATTTGAAGAATTAGTGAACAAATGTAAGATCTTTGTTGCCATTGAACTTAAATTCTAGTGAGGGAGATAAGTGATAAAGAAATAAACAGATTAAAATTTAATTTGTTTTTTGGCCAGGCACGGTGGCTCAAGCCTGTAATCCTAGCACTCTGGGAGACCGAGGCGGGAGGATCGCTCAAGGTCAGGAATTTGAAACCAGCCTGAGCAAGAGCCAGACCCCATCTCTACTAAAATTAGAAAGAAATTAATTGGCCAACAAAAAATATATAGAAAAAATTAGCCGGTCATGGTGGGGTATGCCTGTAGTCCCAGCTGCATGGGAGGCTGAGGCAGTAGGATTGCTTGAGCCCAGGAGTTTGAGGTTTCTGTGAGCTAGGCTGATGCCACGGCCCTCCAGCTCGGGCAACAGAGTGAGACTCTGTCTCAAAAAAAAAAAAATTAATTTATTTTTTAAATTGATATGTAATAGTTGAACATATTTTCAGGGTATCTATGATAATTTGATACATTAATATAGTCAAATCAGGGTAATTGGGATATTCTTCATCTTAAATTATTTTCTTTATGCTAGGAACATTTGGATTCTTTTTTATCTATTTTGAAATGTACAGTTGATTAATGTTGACTATAGTCACCCTAAGGAATTAAAATTTTAAATGCTAAATTCAGTTTTGGGATTTAAAAAGTGGGTATCATACTGCTAGGCATGTAGTAGAGGCTACAAAAGGTTAGTCCAAGCTCATTTCTCCTAGTAGGTAGTAGTACATAAACGAGGTAGGGAAAATATGAGTAGATTTCAAGGTGAGCTCTAACTATGATGAATAAGATTGAAGAATGTGTAAAGGACAAAGATTATCTGGCATAGAAAAAAAAGTTTAGAGAATGCCTTAATGAGAGATTTTGATTTATATGATGGATAGGGATTACGAATTCTCTTCCTCCACTCAGGGAATTGGGAAATTATTTTTCTAAAACCTTTAATTATGGAACATTTCAAACATAGGAAGTGAACAAAATAGTACAATGAACCTCCACGTGCTCATCTCTCAGTGTCAACTATTCATATTCTGCCATTTCTTGTTTTAGTACCTCTGTCCACTCCCCCAACCCCACTGGATTTTTTTGTAGACATTGTAATGCATAAAACTTAACTATTTAATCTTGACAAATGTTCACACTGCTATAATTCACACTCCAATCAAGATACAGGATATTTCTGTCATCCTTGAAAAATCCTTAGTGGCTCTTTCTTCTTAATCCCTATGCTCCCAGATATCTGCTGTTTGTTTTTATAATAGATTACTTTTACCTGCTCTAGAATTTCATATTTATGGTATTATATAGTATGTACCCTCATGCCTGGCTTTTACTCACCATAATGTTTTTGAGATTCATCTAGGTTGTTGCACATACCAGTATTTCATTTCTCTTTATCACTGTAGTAAGTAATTTGTTGTATGAATAAAGTTTCTTGTTGACAAAGTATTGACTATTATGAATAAAGCAGAACATTACTGTATGAGGCCTTTCTTGGACTTATGTTTTTATTTCTCTTGGGTAGATACCTATGAGTGGAATTATTGGGTAATAGGATAGGTGTATGCTTAACTTTATAAGAAACTGCTAAAGCTATTTGTACTATTTTACCCACACACTAGCAATACATAAGAGTTTTTGGGTTGCTCTACATTCTTACCAACAATTGGTTGTTTTCAATGTTGTAAATTTTAGTCATCCTTGAGTATGTAGTATGTAGTTGCTTTTCATTTGTATTTCTCATTGTGGTTTTAATTTGTATTTCTGTAGTGAATATTGATGTTGACCACTTTTTTCATGTGCTTGTTAGCCATTTGTATATCTTTTGTGAAATGTCTGTTCCAGAGTTCTTTGTGACCACCTTTTTAAAAAGTCTTTTCTCATATGTTAGTTTTGCTAGGTCGTGAAGATGTTTTTATATTTTCTTCTAGAAGATTTATCATTTAACTTTTATTTAGGTGTGTGATTCATTTTGAACTACTATTTTTATATGGTGTGAGGTAGGGATCGAGTTTCATTTTTTTACATATGGATATCCTGTTCTGGAACCTTCTTTTGAAGACACTTCTTTTTTCATTGTGTTGCTTTGTCACCTTTGTTGAACAGTTGACTTAAAGAGGCCTACTTCCGGAATCTGTATTCTGGTCCATTAATCAAATAATATTTGACTGTCCTATGTCAATAGTGTATTATCTTGATTAGTTTAGGGTTTCTCAACCTTGGCACTGTTGAAATTTTTAGCTGGATTGTTAATAGGGCTGTCTTGTACATTATAGGATATTTAGCAGTATCCCTGGCTTCCACCTGCTAGATGCCAGTAGTACCCTCACAGTTGTCACAACCAAAATTGTATCCAGACATTGCCAAGTGCCAGCTGAGGGACAAAATTGCCCCCAGTTGAGAACCACTTGGGGCATAGCTTTTTAGCTATGAATAGCTTTGAATAGCTCTTTAGTAGATCCTGAGGTTAGTTAATGTAAATTCTCAAAAACTTATTATTTTCTCAAGATTGTTTTGTCTATTTTAGGTCCTTTGTGTTTTAATGATGAATTTTAGAATAGGCTTGCCAGTGACTAGAAAAAGGATTATGATTACGGTGGGACTATAATTGGGATTGTGTTGAATTTTTAGATTACTTTGGGGAGAAGTGACATTTTAACAATCTTGAAACTTCCAGTTATGATCATGGTACATCTTTCTACTTATTTAGGTCATCTTTCGTTTTTCTCAGCAATATTTCATAGTTTTTGGTGAAAGTCTTACACATTTTTTGTTAAATTTATTACCAAGTATTTTATGTTGTATGATACAGTTGTAAATGGAATTTTTTTTAGTTTTGTTTCCCAGTTGTCTGTTGCTAGTGCATAGATACACAGTAAAACTTTGTGTGTTGACTTTGCATTCTCAGGCCTGACTCATACCTACTCATCATAAGCATTCTGTTCTTTTGCATTTTCTACATTAATAACTATTCATGCAAATAGGGACAACTTTCTTTTCAATTGTTATAGCTTCATTGTCATCATTGCACTGTCCAGGACCTTTAGTACAGTGTTGACTGAAACTGCTGTGAGCCGATCTCCTTGCTGCCTCTCCAGTGTGAGGGGGATGTTCAGTGCTTCAACACCAAAGTGAGCGTAGGCTCTTTATAGGTGTCCATTCTAAGAACTGAGGGAAATTCTTTTCTTCTTTTGTGAACGTGTGTGTGTGTGTGTGTGTGTGTGTGTGTGTGTGAGTATTTAAGTTAATCAAATCTTATTCAGCATCTATCAAGATAATTGTATGCCTTTTTTATTCTCTGTGGTAAATTATGTTGATTTAAAAATTTTTATTGTAAAATATACTAAAATGAACCATTTTAACCATTTTTAAGTGTAGAATTAAGTGACATTAAGTACTTTTACATTGTTGTGCAGCCATCACCACCATCTACCTCCAAAACTTTTTCATCAGCCCAAACTAACATTAAATAATAACTTCCCCACCCTCAACCCCATGGTAACTACTATTCTACTTTCTGTGTCTATTAATTTGACTGTCCTAGGTGCTCCATATAAGTGAAATCATACAACATTTGTCCATTTGTTCCTGGTTTATTTCATGTAGCATGTCTTCAAGGTTCATCCAAGGTTGTAGCATGTCAGAATTTTCTTTTTAAGACTGAATATTTTATTGTATGTATATACTACGTTTTATTTATTTGTTCATTCATCTGTTGATGGACACTTGGGTTGCTTCAACCCTTTTGGCTATGGTAAATAATGCTGAGATGCACATGGAAATACAAAGTATCTGTTCAAGTTTCTGCTTTTAGTTCTGTTAGGTTTATACCAGAGGTGGAGTTGCTGGATAATTTGATAATTCTATTTTTAATATTGGGGGGGATTGCCATATTTTTGGCTAGCTACAAATTATGTTTTTGTTTATGTGAAAGTATCTTTATTTTACCTTGTTTTTGAAGAATAGTTTTGCTGAAGAATTCTGGCTTGGCAATTATTTTTTTCCAATTCCTTAAAGATATACTTTCATTGTCTTCTGTTCTCTATATAGTTTCTGATGAGAAGGTAGATAACATTTGTATTTTTGTTAGACTTTGTGTTTTTCTCTGGCTGCTTTCGAGATTTTACTCTTTTAAAAAAATCTTTTATTTAAAAGCCATCTGACTGTGATGTGCACAGTTTGTTCTTTTTTCTTTTCCTTCTTAGAGTCTATTAATTATTGGGTAATTTTTTGTTTTTTACCACATTGGGAAAGTTTTAGGTTATTATTTTTTGAAATATTTTTTTCTGCCTCATTCTCTACTTTTTCTGTAACTTAAGTTATATTTGACCTCTTGATATGATCCCATAGGTAGGTCTCTGAGGTTCTGTTGTCCTCAGTCTTTTTTCCTCTTTGTTCTCTAGGTTAATTCCTTTTGATTTCAAGTTCATTTACTCTTTTCTTCTATTGTTTTCAACTTGCTGTTAAGCTCATCTGGTGTACTTTTCAATTCAATTATTTTACTTTTGAGGGCTGGAATTTCCATGTGGTTCTTATAATTTCCAATTCTGAGATTTTTTATGTATAAATTTGTTTTGAAAATATTTCTTTAGTCCTTGAGTATATTTATTATAGCTAGCCTAAAGATTTTAAGAGGAGTTGCATCATCTAGGTCATCTTGGGGTTGGCTTCTGTTGACTCTATTTTTCTTGAGTTTAGATCACATTTTCCTGGCTTTTTGTTTGGTTTTTGTAGGTTCTTTTTTTTTTGGAATGTGTCTGTGTATCCAGTAATTTTTAAATTTTATGCTTACATTATGAATGAAATATAGAGATCAAATGCAGTCTGCATTTCAGTTATAATGTAATTTTCATTCATATAATTTCTGGTGTGTTCCTGTGAAAGTTATGTAAACATAAATTTTCATTCATAAAATTTATAGTTCCGTTGTGCTCCTCTGAAGTGTATTTTTTTGTTCTAGCCAACAGCTTACATGGCTGGATTAAAACTCCATCCTCCTCTTCTCAGTGATGCTAACAGCTGAAATCTTTTTCTTTCAAGCTCGTACTTTGTAATTGTACCTGAGAGTGTCTACTGCACATATGTAGGTGAGCAGATGGCCAAGGTTTTGGAAAGTTTACATGTAAATTTTGGAGCTTACCCCCTGTTGGCTTCTTCCGTTTCAGAATTTACAGCTCAAAGTTAGAACTGCCTTGCCAGCCTTGAACTTTTGTCTTTTGTCACCTAAATTCAGTAAAGCTAGTAAGTAAATTCAGTCTTTCTGCTGCCTTGACTTATACCCTGATTAGAACACCCTTAGGTCAACAGTTCTCAGGGTGTGATCTGAGGAACTCTGTCCCTGAGAACTTTTTAAGGGTTGTCAAGGCCCTGCCTTTTGTACATTATGTTCTTGAGGCTGAATTTTCTTTATATGCTTTAATTAGAAAAAAATGGATTGCAAAGATGGAATGCAAAAACATATGAGAATCCAATTATCTTTTTTTAAACTATACATTAAAAAGATATTCAAAAGGTAAAACAATGCCACTCTTAGTATTTTTGTTCTAGAAAACATGGCAATTTTATTTTAGGATATAATAAGTTTATTATAATTTTAAATAAATAACTTAGAATTTTCTCCAAAAAATTTCTAATATGGGATCCTCAGTAATTTTTAAGAGTGTAAAGGAGTCCTGAGTCCCAAACTGAGCATTGTTGTCTTAGACAAAAAGATATAAACATGCACATCTTGTCAGATACACTTCCTTTTTTGCATGGGTAAACTCCTCTCTAGTTTCTACTTGCCTGTGGTCACTTTCCAGAGCCTTGAAAAATTGTGTTTTTGTCCAGATTCTATAGTTTTTGCTGACAAAGCTACTTCACCATTAGCAGACCCTGCAGTGCTAGGAAATGATTTTAAGAGGGGAGGAAATGGCAAATATTGAGCATCATGTTGTTTCTATTTTATTCTGCCCTTTTTGATTTCAGAAATTTAAGTAAATGTAAAATTACTTTGAGTATTAAAATAGGTTTTTAAGGCAGATTTTGGAATCTTAGTCTTAGGCTTTATAAAATAGATAATAATCTTGGAGTATGGGGAGTCAAGGAAATGACCTTTAAATTCCTTTTAGCCTTGCAATTTTTAAATTCTATGTTGCTAGCAAAAATTTTAAGTATTTTTTTAATGAAACGTTAAGTTTAGGTATGTTGTGATCTGGTAATAGAACTATTTAGTCAGTGACTGAGTCTTATCTCGCTTAAAAATTCATGGAAGAAGAATTATTAACTTTAGAATATTAATAGAAGAATAATGACTACAACAGTACTGAAATGAGTTCACATTTTTCATATCCACTCAGTGGATTGGAGTGACACTTCACTACTTAAAGTTCATATGATGAATTTAAAATAAATTTGAATTATTGGTTTTCCCTAGTTTGAGGAACTTCCCAAACTACATTTATCAGTAGGTCAAATTTGGGACTTACATAAACTTTAAAGAAACAGTTTAAATTCCTTTATTTGCATTCTTTCCAAACATTTAGGTGTTTTATGGATTATTAAAGTGGCAGAGTGGAGATTTTCTTTAAGGCTAAAGTTTTTGGAAACTATAGACAGTTGAAGATTAGTCACTGATGAGAACGCACTGTTTCCGAAATGAAGTAAAAATAAAAGCAACATTGAGTGGCTCACAACTTCTTAGGAACAGGACATTTAAAATAAGGTTTCTGGTTAAGTCTGGTTTTTTTCCTTCATTTACATTTTTCCTTTAAATAGTAACCTTTCTTCTGGATATTATTCAGAAGAAAAAAAATTTATGTTTTATTTTATTTCCTATTCTTTCAATTGGAAGTTTTGGGAGGTTTTTTTTTTGCTATTGTTAAAGGTTTTATATTGTAATATAAAACATTAGGGGATATCTTTTAGAAGCAGCACAGCATAGTGGTGAAGAGTATGGACTATAAAGTTATATTGCTTGTGTTAGAATCCTAATTCTATTGCTTATTCACTTTGTGGCACTGTGCTGTCTCAGTTATTGTTACTTACTATTATTAATATTACTGCCCCTCTCTCTCACAGGCATTTGCCAGAGGCTGTAAAATGATCCTTGCTTAAGTAGAGTAGAATATAAATAAATAGAATTACTTAACACTTTTTTGCAATAAAAAATCATTTATTGTTTCTTAGAGCACCTAGCAATTAAAAACATAACACCTAGCTAGGGGAAAAAGCTTTATGTAATGTATTCTGGCTGAAAAAGCTCAAGTTTAATTCTGATATAGATAAGAATGAAATGTCTCTGTACCTTTTTGGTTCTATTGTTCCCTAATTCTTTTCTTTTGTACATTTTTGAAGATTTGTTTGCCATTTAATTACAGCACAATAGCCAAATGTATGATAACTAAAATTTTCACTGATAAATACATTGTTCTTCCCATGTGATGAGTAATATTTTCGATATACATCATGAATTTCACTTTGAACTTAAATTTGATGTGGGTCATCTGCCACTAAAGCAACTAGAATTGTATAATTATTATTATTATTTTTTTTTAAAGAGATGGGTTCTTTGTTGCCCTGCTGGAATGCAGTCCTGCAGTCATAGCTCACTGTAGCCTGGATCTCCTGGACTCAAGCCATTCTCCCACTTCAGCCTCCTGAGTAGCTAGGATTACAGGCATGCACCACCATGCCCAGCTGAATTTTTATTTTTTGTAGGGGGGTAGGAGCTTGCTGTTGCCCTGGCTGATCTCTAACTGCTGGCCTCAAGGGATCCTCCCAGAGTGCTGATTGTAAGCGTTAGCCACCTTGCCAACCCAAAAATCTTTCTTTGGGGGGAAAAAAGATCCTAGCTAAAACCACTTATTTTAGATATTATTTGCTGTAATAAAATCTTTCTACAACATAATTCTAAACAGCAAATATAAATCAGCTTTGTGAGCTCTTCATAAATTAATACTTATTCTTGTTAAATGATGCCCTAACTTAAATTTTACCACTTTGCTTGGTGTAGATAGCATTTTGTTATAACAAGTGCAATAAAAAATATTTTTCACAAAAATAAATTAGAGCCATAATCATTTATGGAAGAATTTGGCAATTACAAATTTCTGTATTTCTGTGACTCTTAACCATTTTTAGCCTGGCATGTAGACAGAGGGTGTGATTCAATACCACTGGTAATAATAGTTAATTTGATAATTCATTTTTTATTATGTACACATGACACGTTGCTTGGTATGCACTCAGTAAATGTTGCTTGATTCCCCAGGATACATGATGAACCCCATGAACTTGTCTTGTTAGCTTTATATAAGATAGATACTCAGTATAAACAGATCACATTTAGTTGCTGGGGTTTTTGTTAATATTCGTTGATGGTGGCATTTTTTAAAGCGTTATACAAAAGGTAAAAAGTCTTTTCTAGATCTGGTATTTTTAAAGTAAGTAACTATGTAGTTTTAATTTTTCTGCATTTAGTTTTGTAAGTAACCATTTTCTTTACGTGTTGGTTTTATTTTCTATTTTTCCTCTTGTAGTAATTCTACTTAGATTTTGATTTAGTAATTTGATATATTTTTCTCCTAATGAATTTTATATACACTGCAATTGGCAAGTTTTATGGATGAATCATCTAAAACTTTGTAAAAATGTTGAGAATTTCAGTTGCATTTTTCTATAGAGGGGATATATTTAAGGTATCTTTTCAGGCTAGTGCCATAAAATATTAAAATTTTTTTCTCTACTTCTGGGGCCATGTTAGAAAAGATTCTCTTATTCCTCTCAACTACTTCCTTTTCATTCATTTTTCTCGTTTTTTCATTTATTCATTTATAGTGCCTAAGGTGTACCAAGAATTGTTCCCTACTTCCTGTTTATCAAAACAACCTTCTCTCCCTATCTTCCCTCACCTACAGATTACTAAATTCTTTTCCTTTTGCTTCACAGTCATTTTGTCTATTCCTCAGCTGTCATTATTCTTTCTGTTTCTCCCTCTAGGAAAGGTATGAGAAAGGGGGATAAAACCCCAACTTTTAATCTAAGGAATGCAAACCCCTTGAAATTATCAGGCCCGGAGAGACATTTAAAATGTAACAGCAGTCAAGTCTGGCTCCCTCTTGAGCTAAATAATTACTTCTTTTTTTTTGAGACAGAGTCTCACTGGGCTAGAGTGCCTTAGCAACCTCAAACTCCCAGGCTCAGGAGATCCTCCTGCCTCAGCCTCCCGAGTAGCTGGGGCTACAGGCATGTGCCACCATGCCCAGCTAATTTTTTCTATATATATATTTTAGTTGGCCAATTAATTTGTTTCTATTTTTAGTAGAGATGGGAGTCTCGTCTTGCTCAGACTGGTTTTGAACTCCTGACCTTGAGAGATCCGCCTGCTTCCACCTCCCAGAGTGCTAGGATTATAGGCATGAGCCACCATGTCTGGCCAATAATTACTTCTTGAAGTCAGTTGCTATGTGGGCTCAAGACTGACGCCAAGTAGCGTCATACGCTGGATACCTTAACCCATACCCTATGGTTCAACATGTTCTTTGTTCACTAATGAATGTTCTTTGTAAGCCAATGGCAATTCCTGTCAAACAGCTTTATATCAGCCCACTCCTTTGTTCCCTTTGCCTTTAAAAACCTGCTTGTACTAAAGGCCTGCAGAGGAAGTTCACTTTGTAGTGTGTCCTGGGCTACCGTCCTCAACTTTGGCCCAAAAAACTATATTAATTTTGCCTTAGTTTATTCCTTTACATCAACAGGGACAACTAATGACTTGGAGCCATTTGGGTAGTTAATCCTAAACCAGATCTCCGAACTCAATTTTTAAGAAAATTATAATTGAAGTTAGGTTTTATCATGTTACTAGATAAAACTAGAATTAGAGTTTAATCAGTTTAAAGGACACATAGCTTGTTGTGGACTGAGGTACTTCATTACCATATGTAATAGGAGTTGTTAACCCAGAATCTTAGATCTCTTCAAATTGTATTGAGGCTTAATTTTGAATGTGAATATGCACAATTTTCTTGGGAGATGGTCCATAACTTTCATCAGATACTCAAGGGGCCTGTGACCCAAAAAAAGTTAAAAGCTAGTTAAAAGTTAAAAGCTTTAAAAAAAGTTAAAAGCTAGTTAAAAATTTTTTTTATATATTTATTGTTTTTTAAATTAATGTATTTAGTTTTGGCAGAATACATATCCAAAGGCATACTTGAACATGAACTTTTGGGACAATTTGTATGACGGAGACTATAGATATGTGTAGAAGCCATAGCTTACTATAACATACAAGATGGGTAATTTTTTTT
Organism: Mirza zaza; assembly: GCA_008750895.1. Taxonomy (NCBI): domain Eukaryota; kingdom Metazoa; phylum Chordata; class Mammalia; order Primates; family Cheirogaleidae; genus Mirza; species Mirza zaza. The sequence continues at coordinate 14,641 of VSMD01070396.1, forward strand.
TTTTTTTTTTTGAGACAGAGTCTTGCTCTGTTTCCCAGGCTAGAGTAGCATCAGCCTAGCTCACAGCAACCGCAAACTCCTGGGCTTAAGCAATCCTTTCTGCCTCAGCCTCCCAAGTAGCTGGGACTACAGGCATGTGCTACCATGCCCGGCTAATCTTTTCTATGTATTTTTGGTTGTCCAGCTAATTTCTTTCTATTTTTTAGTAAAGATGGGGGTCTCGCTCTTGCTCAGGCTGGTCTCGAACTCCTGACCCTGCCTCGGCCTCCCAGAGTGCTAGGATTACAGGCATAAGCCACTGCACCTGGCCAAGACTGGTAATTTTTAAGTTGGTGAAATTTGTCCTTGATTATCCTTCTACCACCTTAGACTTTCTACCAATCCTAGCATATTGACCTTGAGGCCCAGAGCTTTAATTTTACCGGCCCTTAAATGTTGAATGTTCCAAAATCTACTTCTTTCCTTTGTTTCCACTTTCTATCCCCATCTTCACCCTGTGTCCAAAATATTACACTAATTTCATTTAATCAATAGAAAGCAGTTTTATTAATTTGTTTAAAAGATTTGAGTGGATTATAATCACTTGACCTTACAAAAATTATTTTGGTTTCATATTTTACTAAAATACTAAAGGAAAATTAAAAATGAAATAGAAATTTTTACCCTTCTAAACGCAGAATTCCTTATCCTAATGATGTATAAAATTAGTCACAGAAACTGCTTTTGGGCACCTATCCATGAATTATTTTCTACCATTTAGTCCTCAGGTTTTTTAAGTTTTTTAAAAAATGCTTCTGGGCCCAGTGTGGTGGCTCATACCTGTAATCCTAGCACTCTGGGTGGCCTAGGCAGAAGGATCACTTGAGGTCAAGGTTTGAGATCAGCCTGAACAAGAGTGAGAACCTGTCTCTACTAAAAATAGAAAAAGTAGCTGGGCTTGCATGGTGGTGCACCTGTAGTTCCAGCTACTTGGGAGGCTGAGGCAGGAGGATCACTTGAGCCTAGGAGTTTTAGATTGCAGTGCGCTATGATGAAGCCACTGTACTCCAGCCGGAGCAACAGAGCGAAACTCAAAAAAAAAAATGCTTCTGAATTTCAGAAAAATGTAAAAACAATAAGTAATACATTAAGATCATAGGCTTTGTACTGCAGCTGGCTTTTTAAAATTAACTTTATATTTTGTTGGCACTTGTGCAGGATAGACCATTTAATGTTTGCATTGTAGTCCATTGTATTTCATAATGTGTATGCATATTCCTATTGAATATTTACTTTCCAGTTTTGCAGGTGTGGTACTACGGTGGTAAGCATTATTAAACATACCCTTGAATACTTGTGGATATTTCTGTAAGATTTCTAAACATAGAATTACTAGATTGAAGGGAACATGATTCTTATTTTTGATAAATACAGCCATGTTTTCTACCAAAAATAGTATATGAAAGCACCCATATTCTTCTTCAATATTTTATTTTCATTATATTTTTGCCAATATGACTATTTCATTTTTTTTAACATTTTTCTTAGCACTGGTGAGATTGATCATTCTTTCATGTTTATTAGACATTAGAATTTCCTTTTTGATGGCTTGGTATATGCACCAAACGATTTTCTATTGTCCTATTGTAGAAGGGCTTTTATATTTTTTTTTTTTTTTGAGACAGAGTCTCACTTTATTGCCCAGGCTAGAGTGAGTGCCGTGGCGTCAGCCTAGCTCACAGCAACCTCAAACTCCTGGGCTCAAGCAATCCTGCTGCCTCAGCCTCCCAAGTAGCTGGGACTACAGGCATGTGCCACCATGCCCGGCTAATTTTTTCTATATATATTAGTTGGCCAATTAATTTCTTTCTATTTATAGTAGAGATGGGGTCTTGCTCTTGCTCAGGCTGGTCTCGAAGGGCTTTTATATTTTTATGAATGCTGTGTTGCAAATATTTTTCCTAGTGTGTCATTTTTCTTTTAATTTGAATGTCTTTTGCCTCACAGGAGTTTATATATTTTTTTACTGTGGCAACATGCATCACATAAAATTGACCATTTTCACCATTTTTAAGCGCACAGTTCAACGGCATTAAATATAGTCACATTGTTTTGCAACTATCACCACCATCCATATCCAGAACTTTATCATCTCAAACTAAAACTCTGTGCCCGCTAAACGATAACAACTTCATATACGAGGAATCATACAGTATTTGTCCTCTGTGTCTGGCTTTCACTCTAGCATAGTATCTTCAAGGTTTATCCATATTCTTAGCATGGGTCAAAATTTCATTCCTTTTAAAGGCTGAATAATATTATATATACTACATTGTTTTTATCCATTCATGCATCTGTCAGTGGGTACTTGGGTTGCTTCTACCTTTTGAGTGTTGCAAATAGTGCTGCTATGAACATGTATGTACAAATATCTGTTTGAGTTCCTGCTTGTTAGTTCTTCTTGAATATAACCAGAAGTGGAATTGCTGGATCACATAGTAATTATTTAAGTTTTGAGGAACTTAGGACAGCCAAAGGTGGACAGCAAGGAAAATTAAAAAAAGTTTTGAGGAATTGCCATGTTGTTTTCTACAGTGACTGCTCTATTTTACATTTCCACCAGCAATGCACAAGGCTTCCAATTTCTACGCATCTGTGCTACCTACTTGTTATTATATTTTCTAGTGTTTTGTTTTCAATAACAGACATCCTAATGAGTGTGAAGTGGTATCTCATTGTGGTTTGATTTGTTTTCCAAAATAATGACCTTTTCCTGTTCTTATTGCCCATTTGTCTGTCTGTCTTTGGAGAAAGGTCTACTCAAGTCTTTTGCTCATTTTTTAATTGGGTTTTTTGTTGTTGTTGAGTTGAAAGGGTTCTTTATGTATTCTGGATATTAATCACTTATATGACACATGATTTGCAAATATTTTCTGCCATTCCATGAGTTGCTCTTTTACTCTGTTGATAGTGTCCTTTGATGTACAAAAGTTTTTAATTTGGATGAAATCTGTTTTCCCATTCCCTACCTTCTCTTTCCCATTTCTTCTTTTTCTCCTTCCTTGGTTTTCAGATGAATTCTCGTAAACTAATACGGTGATGTTACAATCCTTCACAGAAGGGTTCAGTGGCTCTCCATTGCCTACAGGTCATCTAAACTTCTCGGACTGATATTTATAGGCTTCTGTGGTCAGATCCTTACTTTCCATCTTTTTTCTCTACTCCAGTATAGGAAACTTCAGCTGAGTTGGGCTATTTGTTTCCTAAATTTGCTGTTCAACATCCTGCCCCAGAGCCTTGTCTGCTTGTTCTTACCAGTTTTCACTTGCCTTGAGAGTAACTGGGATCCAGTTTATGCACAAATCCATTTATGGCTCACTTATCTGGCATTTATCCAATCTTTAAGTTTTGATCCGTTGATCTCTCTGTTTCTCTTGTCCTCATATGTACTACTGAATTTATAGTATGTAAATACTATATATATACACGTTAATATTAGCCTCTAGGGGAAAAAATAGGGCCATGGTGGATTAGATTCCAATTTGATCAAAACTGGAATACCAGTTATCATACTAGTAAGTGGTATAGTAAATCAGTTTACCACTTACTGGTCTGGTAACCTTGGATACATTTTTTAATCTCTTAACTTTAATCATCTATAAAATGGGGTTAACGCTTTCATCATAATGTTATAAGATTTTATATGTGTGTGCACGCACACATGAATTATCTGGCTTAGTAGGCACTTAGTATTTGTTAGTTACTATCTTGAAGGGCAGGGAATTAATCTATGCAGCCTGCTTTTACTTTTAAAAAATACTTGTAATGAACTTCAGGTATATACAATGAGATTAATTAAAATCCTTGGTGGATATACACATGTGATTTCTATTTATAAACAGATGAGAAGGTCATATACACAAACAAGGAGGTTAGATTAGGAGATAAAACATGCGAGCTTGAGTTGAAGCCAGGCTGGCTCGGAAAGGAGTAGAGATTTGGAGTGCTGAGGTAGATCAAACCTCCTTTTGGAGTTGAGTGCCTGAGATGGTGCTAAAGGGTCCTTGTTTCCTTTAAAGAAGACGTAGTCAACCAATGTATATGCCTACTTGAATCTACCTGGCTAATTCTCTTCCCTGAGCATTAGCCTATTATATTTGGTCTGGTTCTTCACTTATGGTTGGCTGTGTCCTCTTTGCTCAGGATCTTTTACTCTTTTTTTTTTTTTGAGACAGAGTCTCACTCTGTTGCCCAGGCTAGAGTGAGTGCCGTGGCGTCAGCCTAGCTCACAGCAACCTCAAACTCCTGGGCTCAAGCGATCCTCCTGCCCCAGCCTCCCAAGTAGCTGGGACTACAGGCATGCGCCACCATGCCCGGCTAATTTTTTCTATATATATATTAGTTGGCCAATTAATTTCTTTCTATTTATAGTAGAGACGGGGTCTTGCTCTTGCTCAGGCTGGTTTCGAACTCCTGACCTCGAGCAATCCGCCCGCCTCGGCCTCCCAGAGAGCTAGGATTACAGGCGTGAGCCACCGCGCCCGGCCAGGATCTTTTACTCTTAAGGTTCTTAAGTAGTTGAGTGTTCTCTGGATGAATTGTGGTTCTTTTGTGACTCGAGAAGGACTATCTCAAGTTGCCCTTTGTTTCCAAGTTTCCCTTATTAGGGTGTCTAATAATCCTCTGGAATTAAAGTCAAAGTTACATACAAAAGAGCTTCCAGACTAAGCCTTGATGTTCCCTTCTCTACTTCTGTGCTTTTAGTAGGATGATCTTGATCCAGGCTGAGGGTCAGCCAGGCCACCTGTGAAGAATGAAAGGTATATAAATGAATGGGTTGTTTTTTAAATGATCAGATATAATTTTTTATTAAACTCAGCCTGTCTTCATCAAAATATCTATATCCATGATTGCATAATAAATATACTGAACTGGAAATTTTGTCATAAAACAAACATTCATTAGTGTTAAAACCATATCACATAGTATGTTACAGCACATAAAAATTCCTCAACATAGCAAATCTCCTTTATAACAAAATGGTTGGTGAGAGCATGGCAGCCTTCTAGATTCAAAGTATTCTTTCACATTTTTACTTTCTTTTGGGATTATCATTTCTAGTCATCAGAACACCAGGTACCTTGTTGGAATTGAGTTCTACTAGGTTTTTATTTGCATAATACTTTGCCAACATAATTGCATATTTGTTTTGTTTTAGGAAAGCTATTTGAAAAGTATATAGTTCTATGGTCACTTGTGACTAAAGAAACACTTGATTTATTTTATTCCAAAAATAGATGAAATGCCCAGTGAGTATTATCTTCTTTGTTTTTAAAGATTTTTACACATTCCAATTTGAAATTGCCTGAGATCTTTTAAGACAGAGTAAATAGATGCAGAATATTGTGATTAAAGAGAATCTTCTCAACCTAACTTTTTTATTGAAATATAATTTATATACCATATAATTTACCAATTTAAGGTATATAATTTAATGGTTTTTAGTGTATTGACAGATTGTACAGCCATCACTGTAATCAATTTTAGAATATTTGCATCATCTCCAAAAGAAACCCCATATGTGTTAGCATTTTCCTCCAGCCCTAGGCCACAACTAACCTACTTTCTCTCTGTATAGATTTGCCTATTCTGGATATTTTGTATAAATGGAATCATACAATGTCTAGCCTATTGTAACTGATTTCTTTCACTTAGCATAATGTTCTCAAGATTCATCCACATTGTAGTATTTATCAGTTGTTCCTTAGTATCTGAGGGGGATTGGTTCCAGAACCTTCTCTCACACTCATTTCTGTACCCACCGCAGCTACCAAAATCTGTGGATGCTCAAGTGCCTTATATAAAATGGCATAGTATTTGCATATGACCGCTATACATCCTCCTATATACTTTAAATCATCTCTAGATTACTTATAATATCTAGTATAATGTAAATGCTGTGTAAATAGTTGTTATATTATTTTTTATTTGTATTATTTTTATTGTTGTATTGTCATTTTTTATTTTTTCCCAAATATTTTCAATCTGCAGTTGGTTGAATCCAAGGATGTGGAACCTGCAGATACTGGGGCTGACTGTACTTCATTCCTTTTCATTGCTGAATAATATTCCACTGTGGGGGATATACCACCTTCGATTTATCCATTAGTATATTAATGGACATTTGGGTTGTTTCCACCTTTTGGTTACTGTGAGTAATGCTGCTATGAGCATTCTTTTGTGTGTGTGTGTGTGTGTGTGTAGATAGGTTTTCATTTCTTTTTGGTATATACCTAGGAATAGAATTTCTAGATCGTATAGTAACTTTATTTTTAACCTTTTGAGGACCTCCCAGACAGTTTTCTAAAGCGGCATCTTCATTTTATAGTTCCCCCAGCAATGTGTAAGTGTCCTTATATCTGTGCATCCTGACCAACACTTGATATTTTTTTGATTATAGCCATCCTAGTGGTATCTCATTGTGGTTTTGATTTGCATTTCCTAAGGCAAGTGATGTTTTCTTAATGGCTGATGATGTTTAACATTTTTTGATGTCTTATTGGCTATTTGAATACTTTCTTTAGAGAAATGTCTATTCAGGTCCTTTGCCCCATTTTTAAATTGGATTGTCTTTTTCTTATTTAGTTGTAAGAGTTCTTTATATATTCTGGATATAAGTTTTTATAAGATATGTAATTTTCAAATATCTTCTCCCATTCTCTGTATTGTTGCATGTGTTATTGTGAGTTGTCCTTTCACTTTTTTTATGTTATCTGTAGTTTAACTCTCACATTTAGATCTCTGATCCATTTTGAGTTAATTTTTATGTCTAGGGTAAGAAAAGAATCCAACTTCATTCTTTTGCATGTTGTTATACAGTTGTAGTGATTCAAGGCATAGGAATACCTTTTGGATGGGATTATGTGCTATTTTAGGTTGTTAGACTGGTCACAGTGTATTATTATCCAAATATATGTAATATATTTGGATATATTACATCCAATAATATATTTGGATATATTACATTGGTAACATACAGGTTAGGAAGTATTTCCTACCACTTTTGGGTATGGAGGTTATTAGGAATATTGAAAAAAAATTTCTAAAATGCTTAAGAAGTATGTGGGTATTGTTAAATACTGGGCTGCGAAGATGAATAGAACATAGCCTTTGCTTTTTACAATCTAGTGTAGAAATAGACATATAAATAAATAATTAGAATAAGGTGTTACTCTTGTGATTTAAACAAAGTCCTAAAAAAGAATAACTTCTTGAAGATAAAGCAAATTTTCTATAGGAATTAACATGTAAGTTGAGTTTTGAAGAATGAGTTAAAAGTATGCTGAAAGAATAGTAGAGGCTGGACATGATGGCTCAGGCCTGTAGTTCCAGCTAAAAGGCTGAGGCAGGAGAATTACTTGAGCCCAGGAGTTAGAGACCAGCCTGGGCAACATAGTGAGACCCCCATCTCTATAAAAAATTAAAAAATTACCTGGGCGTGGTAGTGCATGACTGTAGTCCCAGCTACTCAGCTAGCTGAGGATCACTTAAACCCAGGAGTTTGAGGCTGCAGTGAGCTATGATGAGGCCACTGCACACCAGTCTGGCCAACAGAGCGAGACCCTGTCTTTAAAAAAAAGAATAAAGTAGAGAAGAGCAGTAGGAATAGTCTATGCGGAAATGTGAAAGAGAAAGCACACCTCTTAGAAATACAAGATATTAGGCATAATTGTAACAGAAGAGGAAAGGTAGCTGTGGGTGATCAAACCAGAAAGGGGTAGGGCCAGATCTGTGACCTCTGTATTTCTACCAATGTGCGTATGGGTACGTGGCTGTCTTGGAGGTGCTTGTGTTGAAACATTTGTGTTTTATAACTCCTAATTATAGGACATTTTTGTATCCATTTTAATGTCTTTTTTTGTTTTTGCATAATATATGTAATATATTGTTTAGGTATTATTGTAATATATAATTTGGGAATAAAAATATACATATAGGTATATACTCAAATACTGATACTGATAGAATACATGATTAAAAAGCTTGAAAGCCACCATTACAGGTTATGGAAAGTCATTAAAGTATTTTAAGTGGAGGAGGAACAGTATCATATTTGTATTTTAGGAAGATAACTGTGTAGAAGAAGGATGGAAAGCTATTAAAATAATTTAGGACAGATACTATGAAAGCTTCAGCTAAAGCAACAATCTTTATTTTGTTGAGGTCTTGGACCTGCCAGAGCTCTAGTGTAGGATGTATCTTAGTTACCTAAAGTTTATTGAGTAGGCTGAAAGATAAGTGGAAAGGATTGTTGGTGCCAAATTATGATGATATTTAGTACCATTGTTGCTATTACATAAGTGCCATTACCTTCTTTTCTTTTGGAAAAGTCATCTTTTTCTCCCTAACCCTCATATTTTCCTCAGAAGTTATATTAATATTTTTTCTTATTTTTAAATCTTTTAAAGGACATTTTATTAATTTTTTCTCTGTTGGGTTATCATTTATACACAGTAAAATGTACAGAACTGAAATATACAACAATTTGTTTTGACAAATGTATATACCTGTTAACACCATCCAAATCAAAATACAACCTTTTCATTATCCCAGAAAGATTTCTTATTTCTCTCTCCAGTCAATCCCAGAGGTAATTACAGTTTCGATTTCTTTCACTGTATATTATAGTTTTGTCTATTCTTGAGCTTTGTATGAATGGACTCATACAGTATATACTTTGTGTTGGAAATTTTTGCTTTACATAAGGTTTTAAAAATTTACCCATGTTGTACATATTCTTTTGGTGTGACTTTTCTCCTGTTGGTGGGCATTTAAATTGGTTCATTTTTGGACTGTTAACAAACCATTTGTGAACAATTTTGTGAAAATTTGCTTTGATTTCTTTGGGTATATTCTTAGGAGTGGAATTGCTAGGTCTTAGGGTGGTTATGCATTTAATTTTATTATTAATAAAAATTGGCTGGTGCAGTGGCTTATGCCCAATTCCAGCATTTGGGGAGGCTGAGGTGGGAAGATAGCTTGAGGCAGGAGTTTAAGACCAGCCTGGGCAATATAGTGAGACTCTGTCTCTACATAAAATTTAAAAAAAATTAGCCAGGCAATGCTTGCTCACACCTATAGTCCCAGCTATTCGAGAGGCTGAGGCATTAGGATCAGTTGACCCTGGGAGTTCAAGGTTACAGTGAGCTATGATTGGGCCACTGCACTCCAGCCTGGGCAACAGAGCAAGACATTGTCTCTCAAAAAAACAATTTTTTTTTTTTATCAGAAACTACCAAACTCTTTTCTAAAATGTTTGTATCATTTTATGCTCTTAGCAGTGTATGAGATTGCAAGTTGCTCTACCTTCTGTGTGACACTTGGCATTGTCAGACTTTTACTTTTAGTCATTCTGTTGGGTGTGAAGTGGTATCTCATTGTGTGGTTTTAATTTGCATTTCACTGATGACTAGTAATCCTGAGTAGCCATCTAGTAATTCATCACAATTAATGTGTTTATTGGTCATTCATAGCTTCTTTTGCTGTCTCTTCAAGTCTTTTGCTCATTTAAAAAAATTGGATTGTTTAATTTTTTATTATCCTCATATATTCTAGTTGTGAGTACTTTTTCAGGTATGTATTTTGTTTTTTCCTCTAATCCATGGCTTCCTCTAATCATTTTCTTAGCTTGTCTTTTGATAAGCCCAAGTTTTATTTTGAGGAAGTTCATTTTCTCAATTTTTGATTTCATTGTTGGTGCTTTTTGTGTCCTACTAATGGAATCTTTGCCCATCCCAAAATATTCCCAAGATTCCAAGATATTCTTGTATGTTTTCATCCACATGAATATCTAATTATTCCAGGACTATTTGTTGAAAAGTTCATGGTTATGCCCACCGAATTCCAGTGGCACCTGTTGTAAAGTCAAGTAATAAGTGTGAATGTATTTATGGACTCTCTGTTCCATCGATCTATCTGTATTTATGCCAGTACTATACTGTCTTAATTATTGTAGCAAAGTAAGTCTTAAAATCAGGTAATATACTTACTCATCAAAATTATTTTACCTATTTTAGGTCATTTGGATTTTCATAGTAGTTTTAGAATCACCTTATCAATTTCTATAAAATGCCTGCTGAGATTTTGATTGCAATTGTGTTGAATTTATAGATCAACATGGGTAGAATTGACATCTTAACAATGTTGTGCCTTCCAATTCATGTACATGATACATCTTTGTTACATGTTTAATAGCTCTCTGCAATGTTTTGAAGTATCTTAGGTAGAACTCTTGCTCATTTTTCATTGTTTATTCCTAGATACTTGATTTTTTTATGTAAGAGTGGTACTTTTAAAAAATTTCACTTTCCAAGTGTTTGTTGCTGATATGTAAAAATATGGGCGTTTTTAACATAACTCATCAGTTAGTTGTAATAGTTTGTAGATTCCTTTGGCTATTCTATGTACATAATAGTAATCTGTGAATACAGACAGTTTTCTTTCTTTCTAATCTGTATGTTTGTTTTTATTGTCTGGGGCCCTCAAAGGTTAGTTTTGATGAATTACTAGATTAATTTCGGTGAAGTAGAGTTGTCATTTCTGGTCCTAATAACAAATATATACCATATTAGAATTTGGTGTCAAATGACTACTATATCATATTGTAATTGAACATGAGATGTTAGAGTGTTGTTTTTCATTTGAGCTAAATTATCTTGAAAAGTCTGGAGACAGAAACTGGGTGCCTTCTTTTTTATTGAATATAATCAAATCCTTGATATAAATTGGTAAGGTTTACAGTAGTACCCAGAATCTAGGATTAGGGTAAGATAAGTTCTCTATCTATATAAGTTTAAAAAGAATATATTTTAGTTTTATTGCAAATGTGAAGAAGAGGCTTATCTTTCATTTTCTGGACTTCTTCCTCTTCCATAGTTTTAGCCTTAACTGCTTTGTAGTGGGCAATCCTCCTAGCAAACCAAGTTCTTATGTGTATTATCATATTACTTATTGCAGCTTGGAGACTTTTGGTGTAGGGCATGGATACCTTGATTTAATACAGGTTAACCTCTCATTAAAGAATTACCACATATAAAAATCATGATTTTTGATATGTATCATACATGGAATTTCATCTCCTAATAAAAAGATTGGTATTTGTCTTTTTATTATTTTATTTTTTTAAGACGGGTCTTGCTCTGTCACTCAGGCTAGAATGCAATGGTGCTATCATAGCTTACTGCAGCCCCGAACTCTTGGGCTTAAACAGTCCTCCCACTGCAGCCTCCCAAGTAGCTAGGACTATAGGTGCACTGGCTAATGTTTTTACTTTTGTAGGTTTCACTGTATTGCCTAGTCATCTAACTCCTGGCCTCAAGTGATCCTCCCAAAAGCCTGCCTCAGCCTCCCAAAGCACTAGGATTATGAGCCACGGCGCTGGGCCAAAGATTGATATTTGATGTATTTTTGTAATATGCACTTAGGACACTTAAAATATAATTTAACTTAATTCAGAATTAAGTTGGGACTCTCTCTGGCAAGCTGCTTGGTCGGCATTTCCTGCATTGTGGTGGTGCTGTGCTGTAATGACTGTTTACCTCACCAGTGGAAAGAATAGCTATGGGAAATTAGAAGCTCTGTGGGAAAAGTTTTTTTTTTTTATGGTTATGTTGTTGTATAAGTAAGGGACTCTTTGGAACTTTTAATTAAAATGTGCTTTCCATTCAAGAAGCTGCTGTTCAAATGAAAAGACTTGAATGCCAAAGCTTGATAAGGAAGCTTGCAGAAATCTATTAATCAAATAAATGCTATATTTAGGTGCTAGTCACTTAAATTGCTTCCACAAATTGCTTCTTTATGAAGCAATTTCTGGTATCAGATAATGCTATGTGCTGTATATATAGTGACGTTACCAGATTTGAGATTTTTATAATAGAATTTTTTTTGAGATGGAGTCTTGCCCTGTTGCCTGGGCTAGAGTGCTGCGCCATCAGCCTAGCTCACAGCAACCTCAAATTCCTGTGCTCAAGCCATCCTTCTGCCTCAGTCTCCCAAGTAGCTGGAATTATAGGCGCATGTCACCACAACCAGCTAATTGTTTTCTATTTTTAATTGCCCAGCTAATTTCTTTCTATTTTTAGTAGAGACAGAAGTCTTGCTCTTGCTGAGGCTGGTCTGAAACTCCTGACCTGAAGCTGTACTCTAGACCTGGCCTCCCAGAGTGCTAGGATTGCAGATGTGAGCCACCACACCTGGCCTAATAGAATTTTATTGTCATGTATTTTTTTCTGACTTCTAAAGTCAGAAAGCTTAAATTTGTAAAAATTTAAATTTAATCATTTTCAGTTAAAAATAACTGGTATAGAGGTTCTGTTATTGGTAGAGAAGTTTTTATTTGCATGTGAAGAGACATGGGATTTACTGTGTATTCATGATTTTATTAAAGATTTACCTCACAAAAATTATAATTTTTGTAAGTTATTTGATAGTTAATATTCTAAGAGAATTTTCTTTTTAAAGGAACACTGATAAATCATTTATAAAATAATTTACTCTTGGTTTTATTCACCTGTATGCTTTTCTTTTTTCTTTCATTATATATAGGCTACCTAGAGGATGAAACTTTTAGGTCAGTGGGCAGAAAAGGGGGAAAAATCCCTGTGGTTAATAAATGTAATATTAACTATCGATACTTTAATGTGTATGTTTTTCCATTTTATTGTTATATACAGGGTATATTTACTTCTGGCACATGGGAAGAGAAAACAGATGAAATTTCCTTTGCTGACTTCAAGTTCTCAGTCACTCATCATTATCTTGTCCAAGAGTTATCTGATAAAGAAGGAAAAGATGAATTATTAGAAGGTAAGTTTTTACTACATATTTTTAACTCCTGACTTTTAAGAGTGGTTATAATTTTGAATTATGAATTTAGTTCTCTTAATTCAGTAGTATGCTCCAGAAATGTTTTATGTGAAGTTGCTTCACATCTGAAGTAGAGTATGGGGTAGTTTTGCATCTGAAGTAGAAGAATTATAGTGCTATTCATTTTAAAATTAATTAAGTTGGCAAATTTAATTAATTAGCTATTCAATTATAGCTAATACATGTTTTAGGAACTCTGCCAAGCCCTTTTGAACCCAAACTTAAATCAATCATACATTCCAGTGGGGAAGATAAGACACATAAGTAACAGTAACAGTAGGAGGTAGAAAGGGACAAAGGGCATCCCAAAGTACTGATAAAGTTCTACTGGAGTTCACAGGAGAAAAGATCAGTTTTAATCAGGAGAGATCAAAAAAGATGTTATGGAGATTAAACAAGTAATCTTGGTACTGAAGCATTCATAAGTAAAGGAAATTTGTATATTGATTCAACAGTGTAGTAGTATTTTAGGTATACTACAGATTTTGGAGTTAGACCAAGTGGATTAAAATTCTGATTTTTCTACTTACTAGTACTTGACTTTTCTAAATTTGAGTTATCTCATTTATAAAATGAAGTAATATTACCTGGAGGGTTAATGTGAAGATTTAATGAAATATTGTATGTAAGCAACTATCTCAGTACCTGACCTATGCTAGGTACTCAGTAAATGGTGTTTATAATTGTTAATAGGTCAAATCATCCAAAATCTTCTGTCCTGAGATGTACATGTAATAGTGAGTAAGCATGATATTGAAAAAACATGAATTTCAGAGCTAGCTGTCAAATACCCTTCTTTATCCACTCAGCAAATAAATAGGCCAAATGTGTGTTAAAGTTTTTCAGATACAAACTGATTATCATTTATAAACAGAGACCTGAAATATCTATTTTTTTGTGTAGGAATAGAATTATATTACCTTTCTATTATATGTGTGTATATATATGTATATAAGAAAGTTCTTATTACAAATAAAACAATTTGGTAGCATCTGCATTCAGATTCAGAAACTAGGGCAGATAACATCAACTATAAATATACACATGTAAGACAATTATACAGCAAAATAAAATAATTAAGCCAGAATATGAATATAAGAACTTTCAGAGTAAAGGGATGAGTTAGTGTTTGCAATTGATGGGAGGTCTCATAAGAACCTGGGATTTCCAGATCCAACATTCTGCTGATTAATTAAGGCTGCTGTTTAAGATAGCAAAATTTTAAGTACTATTAATTTAAGGAAACATTATACATCAAGGAAGAGCTGTTGTAGTAAGGAGACCTAGGGTCAGTGTTTTTAAGATGAAGGGGACTGTGGCATAAGAGAAAAATGAATTTAAGCTAAGTAAGGCAATGTATGTACTATGCAGTTTTATTAATAATTTGGTCATGACTGAAGCTATAACTAATGGTGGAAGTTAAAAAAGCAAAGCATCAGCCTGGTTTTAGAGCTACACATATAAAACTATATTATCAGAGGTCAGAAGATTTGAGCACTGATCATTTGTGTTTTTGGTATTGCCCATTGCTTTTGGTTATGTAGAGTGTCAAGTCATTAGTGTTCTATTAACTCTTTTAGCAAAATTAAAAATATAGGTTTTCTAAGCAATAATAGCTATATAACAAAAATATTTTTATGAACATATACTACTTACGCTTTGAATTTATTATATATTTATGATTATATATATTTATGATCATTGCTATTAATGTCTTATTATGAATGTTAATTTAAGTACATAAAGATATATGGGTTACAAGTGGAAAGCTGGGTAAGAGGTTTTACAAGAACAATTTAAGATGGCTAGGGGACCAGAAATAGCTAGCTGTGGAGGTGATAGGGAGTTGACAGATCTCTAAGAAGAATTTTGAAGAAAAGAAAGTAGAGAGATGAAGGCGAGCCAAGAAGAACAAATCAAACAAATTGTTTTAGTAAGGGGGAGGAATTGTTTGGGTCATGACTTAGAAACAAAAACATATAAACATGGGAATGATACTTGTCTTTTTTATAGGCTGACTTTATTTGAAGGAAAAAGGAGAGAGCTATCCCCCTCCACCCAGTCTTAGCTAGCTTTAGAGATAAATCTTAAAGCAGCGGCAACACTACGTGGGCTAGCAGGACATGTGTTATCTGAAAGCATATTGTAAAACTCTGCCTGATAGTGGATATAATAACTTTTCATTAATAAATGTTTTTGTAGATGTTATTCCACAATCTATGCAAGATTTGCTGTGTATGAATAATGACTTTCCTCCAAGAGCACATTGCTTGGTAAGATGGTATGTATATATTTTATTCAGATATCTTTTAGTATGTTTGTTGGAGAGACTCCAAGACTACCTGTTACTGATTTGCTAAGAGGACCGACAGGACTCAGCATATAGTTATACTTACAGATGATTTATTATAGCAACAGGATGCAAAGCAAAATCAGCAAAGGAAAAAGGCACATGAAGGAAAGTCCAGTTAGTATAAGCTTTTAAGAGTCCTTTTCTGATGGAGTCACACAGGATGTACTCAATTCCCTCAGCGACAAGTTGTGACAGTCCATGTAAAACATTGTCTATCAGGGAAATTTGTTAGAAGCTCAGCCCGCAAGGTTTTTAATTGGTCATGTAGGTACCCTCTTACTGGTATATACGAAAATTTCAGACTCCCAGAAGGAAAGTAGATGCTTAGCATAAACCACATTGTTTGCATAAACAGTTTAGGCACAGTGAATAATTCTTAATCAGTTCTGGGAATGGTGAGAACCCTCCCCAAATCCAAATTCCTGGGTGCCAGCCAAGAACCAACCTTGCCAAGCAAGGTTGTGATTGAAGCTGCAACTAAAGGGTAACAGTTACAGGCCTGCGATTCACTCTTTTCCGCACTGTGTTTCATAATCAAGGGTAGTGCTTAACTGTAGCTTTGCTGATAGCATAGAACATTTAAGTATCATAGAAATTTTAATACGTATCATTGGATATTATATTGAAATAAAATGTTGATCTCAAAACAGTTATGTGGTAAAAATCAAAACTCACTTATGTCTAAACTATAAATGTGATATATTAATGTAAGAGGTACAGTAGTCCACTGGTATCTGCAGTTTTGCCTTCTGCGGTTTCAGTTATCTGCAGTTAACTGCAGTCTGAAAATATTAAATGGAAAATTCTAGAAAAAAAATAATTTATAAGTTTTAAATTGTGCACTGTTCTGAGTAGTGTGATCAAATCTCACACCATCCTGTCTGGGAGATGACTCATCCCTTTGTCCAGCATATTCATGCTGTATAAACTACCCTCCTGTCAGCCGTCTTGGTTATCAGATTGACAGATCACAAGAAGAAGGATGAGTATACTACATTAAAATATCTTGAGAGATAGAAAGAGACCATATTCATGTAACTTTATTACAGAATATTGTAATCATTATTTTATTTTATTGTTAAGCACTTACTGTGCCTAATTTTCAAATTAAACTTTATCATTGGTATGTATATATAAGGAAAACAGTATATATAGGGTTCGGTACTATCTGCAGTTTCAGGCATCCACTGAGGGTCTTAGAATGTATCTCCTGAGGATAAGGGAGGGGGCTACAGTATATCACATGTAAAAGGTCTCTTCCAGCTTTTTCAATTATTCAAAATGTCTCTGAACTTTATTTATTTTGGATGAGATGGTGTTAAAACATACCACCACCAAAATGGCCCTGATGTGAGTATATGGTTAAGAAAGGAGATCTAATTAAAGGAAGTTTATATACTGGTTTAAACTTATTCTATTAGTTTGAGTTGGTCTTTTGATTTTTTTTTTAATTGAAGAATTTCTAAGGGAGGGGAAAATGATAATGTCTCTGTTTATTTCTTTATTCCTCATTTCATTGTGATTACTATAGCAAATAGACTATGCAGCATATTTTAAAAAGAAGAAAATTATTTACAAATGCAGATAAACTGGATGTTTCATAAATATACCTGTTTTAGTATGATCTTTTAAAAATTGTGAACTTAAGCAACTGGAACAACTGAAGAGGGAATTTAATAATTACATTTCTTGAATTTAGTCTAATCCTTCCAGATTTTCTTCTGACCTTAAAAATATGAGTAGATGTTTTTAACATGACTAAATATATCAAAAGGCAGCATGGTATCACAGAGCATGGGCTTTGCCTGAATTCATTCATTCAACATTAATTGAATACCTAGTGTTGGGCCAGATACTAAATTAGGTTTAATTCCTAGCTCAGGCACTTAATATCTCTGCAACTTTGAGCTGTTCTGTAACCCATCCCCACAAAAAGCCTCTCTTGTCTCTTAGTAGGCACACCCTCCCTACATCCTTATAATCCCTGGAATTATTGATCTGTTCTTGGTCACTGTAGTTCTAACTTTTTGAGAGTGTCAACTAAATAGAATTATACCATATGTACTTATTTGAGACTGGCTTCTTATACTCAACATAGTGTCTTTGAGATCCTTTGAAGTAAATTCTGTATATCAATAGTTCGTTCCGTTTTATTGCTGAATAGTATTTTAAGGATATCCCACAGTTCATTTACTCATTCATTCATTCATTGAGGGATATTAGGGTTGTTTCTAGGTTTTGGCATTTATGAATAGAGCTGCTATAAATATTTATGCATAGGTTTTTGTGTGAAAATATATTTTCAGTTCACTTGGGTAAATACCTAGAGTGAGATTGTTAAGTCATAGGTATTTAATAAATGTATGTTTAACTTTATAAGAAACTGCCACATTGATTGAGAGTAAGCTATATCATTTTGCATTCCTACCAACAATATATGAGAATTCCAGTTTTACAAGCCTTACCAGGACTTGATGTGATCAATATGTTTAATTTTAGCCATTCTAGTAGATGTGTAGTAGTATTTTATTCTAATTTTAATTTTGTGTTTATTTCCCATTGTATATTCTCTGTGTTGAAATCTTTCTTCAAGTCTTTTGTATATTTTTTAATTGGGATGTTTGTTTTCTTACCGTTGAGTTTTTAACAGTTGTTTAAATTTTGTGTATAAATCCTTTCTAGAATATATGATTTGTAGATACTTTATCCCAGACTGTAACTTATCTTTTCATTCTCTTTGCAGTGTCTTTTCTAAAACAAAAGTTTTAAAATTTAATGAAGTTCAGTTTATTAATTTTTTATTTTATGGATTGTGCTTTTGGTGCCATGTCTAAGGACTCTTTGCTCTAGATCACAAATTTTTCTCCTGTTTTTTTAAAGATATATATATATTTTTAATTTTGGAATAATTTTAGGTTTACAGAAAGGTTGAAGACTATTCTAGTATGCTTGTCACTCAGTTTCCTCCTACTATTAACAGCTTATGTTATCATGGTACATGTGTCAAAACTGAAAAACCAACATTTTTATATTATTATTAGCTAAGCTTAAGTTAAGTAGTTTTTCCACTAATGTCTATTTTCTTTTCGAGGATCCAGTCCAGGATACCACATTGCATTTACTCATTGTGTCTCCTTAGTCTCTGGTCTCTGAAAGTTTCTTAGTCTTTCTTTGTTTTTCATCACCTTGATAGTTTGAGGTACTGGTCAGGTATTTTGTAGAATCTCCCTCAATTTGATTGGTCTTATGTTTTTCTTAAGATTATACTGGGGTTAGGGGTTTTTGGAAAGACTACCACAGGGGCGAAGTGCCCTTTTCGTGATATCAGGGTACATGCTATTATGACTTAATCATTGGTGATGTTGACTTTTATCGCCTGGCCAATTTTCCTGTGTTTTATAATAAAAGATTTACATTTTATGTTTATCCTTTTCAAGTTAATTTTTATATAAAGTAGGACGTTTAGGTTCTTTTTTTATATATGGATATTCAGTTCCAACAACATTTATTGAACAGTATCGTTTCTCATTTGAATTGTTTTTGTGCTTTTGTACTTTTAAAAATAATTTGTGTTTATTTTTGTGGGCGTATGTCTGGATGTTCTTTTTTTTTCTTTCTTTCAGCTATTTCTTTTTATTTTTTTATTTTTTTTTTATTTCAGCATATCATGGGGGTACAGATTTTAAGGTTTCCATAAATGCCCATTCCCCCCTCCCCCCACAAGTCTGAGTCTCCAGCATGACCATCCCCCAGATGGTGCACAACTCACTCATTATGTATGTATATACCCGCCCCCCTCCCCCCTCCCACCTGCCCAATACCCTATTACTGTAGTACCTATGTGTCCACTTAGGTGCTACTCAATTAATACCAATTTGCTGGTGAGTATATGTGGTGCATGTTTTTCCATTCTTGGGAAACTTCACTTAGTACTATGGGTTCCAGCTCTAACCAGGAAAATATAAGATGTGCTATATCACCGTTGTTTCTTAGAACTGAATAGTACTCCATGGTATACATATACCACATTCTATTAATCCATTCTTGGATTGATGGGCACTTGGGCTGTTTCTACAGCCTTGCAATTATGAATTGTGCTGCTATAAACATTCGAGTGCAGGTATCTTTTTTGTAGCGTGTCATTGGATCTTTTGGGTAGATGCCCAGCAATGGGATTGCTGGATCAAATGGTAGATTCACTTGTATCGCTTTAAGGTGTCTCCATATTGCCTTCCACGGAGGTTGAGATAGTTTGCAGTCCCACCAGCAGTGTAGGAGTGTTCCTCTCTCTCCGCATCCACGCCAGCATTTATTGTTTGGAGACTTTTTGATAAAGGCCATTCTCACTGGGGTTAAGTGATATCTCATTGTGGTTTTGATTTGCATTTCCCAGATGATTAGAGATGTTGAGCATTTTTTCATATGTTCGTTGGCCATTCTTCTGTCTTCTTTTTTTTTTTTCTTTTGAGACAGAGTCTCACTTTATTGCCCAGGCTAGAGTGAGTGCCGTGGCATCAGCCTAGCTCACAGCAACCTCAAACTCCTAGGCTCAAGCAATCCTGCTGCCTCAGCCTCCCAAGTAGCTGGGACTACAGGCATGTGCCACCATGCCCGGCTCATTTT
>VSMD01070400.1:0-27142 GCA_008750895.1 Mirza zaza
TCAGGAGTTCGAGACCAGCCTGAGCAAGAGCGAGACCCCATCTCTACTATAAATAGAAAGAAATTAATTGGCCAACTAATATATATAGAAAAAATTAGCCGGGCATGGTGGCACATGCCTGTAGTCCCAGCCACTTGGGAGGCTGAGGCAGGAGGATTGCTTGAGCCCAGGAGTTTGAGGTTGCTGTGAGCTAGGCTGACGCCATGGCACTCACTCTAGCCTGGGCAATAAAGTGAGACTCTGTCTCAAAAAAAAAAAAAAAAAAAAAAAGAAATAGTGAAGAGACAACCCATTGACTGGGAGGAAATATTTGAAAACTATCCATCTGACAAAGGATTAATAACCAGAATATATAAGGAACTCAACTCAATAGCAAAAAAAAAAAAAAAATCTGATTTAAAAATAGGCAAAGATCTGAACAGACATTTCTCACAAAAACACACAAATGGCCAACAGGTATATGAAAAAATGCTCAGCATCGTTAATCATCACTAATGCAAATAAAAAACCACAATGCTATATCATCTTACCCCAATTAAAATGGCTTGTATCAAAAAGACAGGCAATAACAGAAGCTGGCAAAGATGTGGAAAAAAAGAGACCCCTCATACACTATTGGTGGGAATGTAAATTAGTACAGTCACTGTGGAGAACAGTAATGAGGTTCCTCAAAAACCTAAAAATAGAACTACTAAATGATCCAGCAATTTCAGCACTGGGTATATATCCAAAAGAAAGGAAATCTATATCTCAAAGAGATATCTGCACTCTCATGTTTATTGCAGCCCTATTCACAGTAGCCAAAATACAGAATCAACCTAAGTGCCAATAAACAGAGGAAAGACAAAAAATGTGATACACATACACAGTAGAATACTACTCAGCCATAAACAGAATGAAATCCTGTCATTTGTGGCAATGAATAGAATGGGAGGCCATTATGTTAAGTGAAATAAGCCAAGCACAGAAAGACAAATATCACATGTCCTCACTCACACATGGGAGCTAAAAAAGTGAATCTCATGAAGATAGTGAGTAGATTGGTGGTTACTAGAGGCCAAGAAATGAAGAAAGGAGTGAGGGAGAGAAGAGAAAAAAATAGTATAAATGTAGTTATTACCACTGAACTGTGTGCTTAAACATGGTAAAGAAGGTAAATTATATATGTATACTTTACCTCAATGAAAAATAAATTTTAAAACATTTTCTGGGCCAGAGAAAATACAATTGGAATATATCCTATTCCTCCTATTTCAGCCAATATTTCTGTGGAACCAACAATTCTCAAGGCCTGTGTATTGCAGGCATATTCAGATCATGACTTTTAGTACCTGGGGTCTCTTTGTCCAGTGCCTTTAACTTACAGATGTGGAAACTGGGTCCTACAATAGAAAGGGACTTACCTTGGACCACTTGGGTAGTTGGCAGTGTCCCAACTCTAAACCAGGGGTCCTCAAACTTTTTAAACAGGAGGCCAGTTCACTGTCCCTCAGACCATTGGAGGGCCAGACTATAGTTTAAAAAAAACTATGAACAAATTCCTATGCACACTGCACATATCTTATTTTGAAGTAAAAAAACAAACGGGTAAAAACACCCGCATGTGGCCCGAGGGCCGTAGTCTGAGGACGTCTGCTAAACCCACCACAGCGTCCCTTCTACAGGCAGACGCTTACACCACCACAAACGCAGTAACTTTGGCCGTGCTCTGCATTGGCTGCAACACAATTTGGTCCATGGAGACTCCATCTGCCAATTCTCCTGTAAGTCCCAAACAACTTGTACACCCACAAGCCACTTTGATGTCACCCCGCCCTCCTCAGCTGAGACAAAATGAAACAATCTTCTCAAAGGAAGACAGAGAAATCACCTTCTCCCCTCTGGGAAGTGCTCGGCAGAAACTGAGGTCATTTGGTCCTTGCCACCTCTCCAGACCAGGTTCCAAATCTTGGTTGGACCTGTTGGTTTGCTTGTTGTACATAACAAACCATGTGGTCCCCGTCTGTGCTGTTAACAAACTGAAATCTCAACATTTAGCTATTAATCTTGCTTTCAAGGAAACAAAATAATGGCCTATCAACCTGTCATCCTCAACCCTGCTTCAGTCTTTAATTTCTTTCTAGCAACAAGACAGACTTGCTTTCATTTGCAAATCCCTCCACAGCCTGGTATGCAATAGACAGTGAGCAAGAAACAGTGAGCTTCATGGCTTTAAAAGCAGAACGAGGCTTAGCCAGAGGTGGGCTAAATTTCTTCATGATTTCAGAACCCTGGCTTGCTAACATTTCTTTAGTCTTTCTACTGAACTGTTCTCCCTGTCCAGGACCCTCCACCTGCTCCTGCAACTCCACACAGTTAACCGTTGCTCTCCCCTCTGCCCTCATCATCAGCCTCTTTATTCTTCTTGCCTCTTCCTCTGCACTTTAGAGCAGCAGCCCAGTCCTAAAAATAGCTACCCCCTTGATCTTGCTTTCTCTTTCATCTGTGATGCTATTCCTCTTTCCCTTTCACTTCTAGGTGCCTTTGGAATATGAGGGGGAAAAATCACACTTCAGCAAATTTAATAATAAAATAGTAATAACATTAATGACAAAATGACAAATATTTATTGAACACTTACATTGTGCCCGACACTGAGCTAAATATCTAGCATGCATGACCTCAGAATCAACAAATCTTTTGTTTCACAAATAATTTTTGTCTCAAATAATGGCCTGTGGAAACGTAGACTCAGGTTGCTTTCAATACAGCCCACTTTCTAAGATGCCAAGAATCAATTGTATGACCATACAACTGCTTTCAAACAGCCCTTGACTGTGTGACAGCCATACTCCAGAACCATCTGTCTGTGTGATGCTTGCATTGTAGCCAGAGTGGCAGGAGGGATGACCACTTCTCCCTTCCCATTCTAGGGAACCATGAGACTATCTTAGTTTTTGCCCTTATACCACCAAAACTCAAATTTTATCATCTCTCACCACAACCACACCACTGCTGCTTGAAAATGTGACCTAAATGTGAAACCATACAATACTACTACCCAACAGCCACAGTACTAAGAGTTAGGAAGAGAAAGAAATACATGAAAAGGTGAGCTCTGAAAAATCTCTCACTTCTACCTACAAAGTTCTTATCGGATTCAACAGCCTGGGATGGGGACTTTTAATAACATCATTATAAGGAAATTCCACTAGAAGATCAAGATAACTCATAGAGTTTGGGATACTATATATTTTGTGCACTTCATTGTCACTTTTTAAAATGGTTAGGTTACTGGATACTTAGCTGGCCATTCTATTAAGATAGCATCTGAACTTGGTCTCCCTGTTGAAATTTTTCTCCCCTATAATCACTCTTCCTTCTACAAACTATCACAGTAGCATTTTTAATAAAAGTATTTGAACAGAATTAGTAAACAGATATATCATCACTTACCTATTTTGCCCACTGATGTATTCCAAGACCAACACGTGTTCAACCAATGTGTTTTTAACAAATTAATTAATCAGCGATCACGAAAAGAATAAAATAGAAACTTATTGTTATCAATTCGTATTTTTTATTTATTTTTTTGTTTTGTGTTTTTCCTTTTTAATGATTTTTCCTAGTGCTGACAAGAATGGAGTAAATTGAGCACCTTCATATTCTTGACAAAAAAGAAATTGACGACATAGTTTTCCAAAGAGCGCTTTTACTTTTAGGAATTAACTCTATGAAATATGGACCCCCAAAAAATCTTATGCAGAAATCGTTTCCAAAATTTGAAAATATTAAATTTTATCAATAATGGAATGTTGAATAAATGGTTGTGCAATCAGTCAATAAAATATTTTGTAGCTATCAAAAGTGATCATTAAATTTATATAACATTTAAAAGAAAAAATTCTGCCTTAAATCCCGGTGCTAAAAAAAAAAAGAAATTTATATAGCATGATAAGTAAAACAAGTAACTAAAAAATGAACATTGTGGTAACACCCATGTAAAACATGCAGAGACTCATGCAGAAAGTGTTAACGAGGGGAAGTTGATTTGATTTCTGGCTCCCTATTGTATAAACGGTGTGCACTTAAGTAAGTTAATCTCTGTGGCTCAACTTCCTCACATTTATTATAATGTGATAATAATGGTAATAATGATAAAATAACTGATTTCATAGGAGTGTTATGAGGAAGTGAGTGCCAGGGCTAAAATAAGATATGCAGTCAATAGATATGATTGATGTAGTGATTATTATGGAGATGATGGAACTATGGTGTTTTGTCTTTGTTTCTCCCTTCCTGTGATATGTAATCATGCATACATCATGATGGTGGTTTTTTCATCTTTCTCCCACCCCCATACTCTGCAAGAAATATCCAGATCTGGATCATTTTGGTCCACAGTGCTCTTGCTCTTTCCTCCTTTCTGCTTTAAATGATTGCTTGGTAATGTTCTTATGTTGTCTGGAGTTCATCACTACATTTTATGCATATGTACTGATCCCCAGCCCTATGGTATGGTTATCAGGAAAGAGCATCTTGAGTCCCTCTTCATGGGCCCTTCAGCACACGACCAAATGCACCTCAACAGGTTAATCTGATTTTTAAAATACATTGATCTGGCAATCATACAAATAAAAGCATGTAGAGTATCCAGAATTCAATCAATGTTAGCTCTTTTTCTGTTTCTTCTTTAACCATATTTTGTTTCCATAGTCATATAGTCATACAAGAGCTAAAAAAACAAATAAATCTTGGATTGGTTTTCCTTGGTTTGTGTTTTTATATCCACTTAATTTTACAACTCAGCAGAGCCTCCAGATAGACACCATCCTTGTTTCCAAGATGAATTAATTCTGTATTTATCCCTGCACAGAAAAGAATGTAATAAGGAGGTCAGTGGTGATTAATTTCTACAGCAAAGAATATACCAGGTGGAAAGCCAGAAGGTAGGTAGTATAAGACTTCTAGGAAAAGAATCTTTTGTAAGGTAAGGTTTCAGTCAAATTCAATTAGAACTATGCTCATAATCCAAAAAGCAAATGGTTCTGCCTAAAGTTTTTTATGCCCACTATTTCCCTGGGGCAGGATCCCTGCAAGTAGATAACTTTAATTGTGCTAGCTCCTTTTGTGTTTTTCACAATTCACGACTAGCCTATCTACAATTGTATAAACATGTACATGACGACTGTCTTTGGTTATGGAGTTATTGACAGGAAAATAAAGGCAACTTTAACTTTGAGAGTTTGTTTTAGGACAAATCAGATTAAAGCTTATGTGGACATACAAAGTAATAGACTAATGCTATTGTCTGCTTCCTCTAAATTATTTTATTAGAAGAAACATATTAATTATACTGAAAGCAAACTTGGACTCTGTGGGTTTCTAAAGAAAATTCCTTTGTAGCACACGGCAGGATTTCCCACCATTTTTCTCTTTCTGATGAAATTAACTCCCCATGGTTGGTCAGCAGGATAATCTAATTTTAGCCAATCAGCTTGGGAGCTGCCATTGACCTCACAAAGGGAGAGAAAGGTATCTGCAGTCATAGCAACCACCCGCTCGGCTCTGATCATCTCTGGACCCTTCCGCCTAATGACAGACACCGGCTTGCTTCTTAGATGATTAATCTTTTCCCCTGTGAACCTCCTTGAATACATTAGCCAAACAAGTCTGATAAATTTGTTTATCCCAAGACAATCATTAGAAAATTACCTGCAAAAGTAATTCTCACTAGAGCAGTTTGTGAATGGAAAGCCATATGGCAGATAAAAACAGAAATAAGCAATAAAATCTCTAGCTGCATGTCGCAACAGGTTAGGAAAGGTTTTTCCCCTTTAAGCTTTATTATTTTGTGCTGAACCACAAAAGCACAGCAGCCTAAAGGCCATTTGACATAAGCAAAAGAACCTTTCTTCTAGTCACTAGTTATTCCTCCAACCAACACTGCACACCTACTACGTGCTGGGCTCTGGGGATGCACCAGGGAACACGAGCTATCGCCGCCTTCCCTGACCTCACAGTCTGGCAGGAGGAGACGCGTGCAAATAAACAATTACAGCACACCATAAGGGCAGTGACAGAGACAAAACAGAGGGCTCTGAGAGCACTGGAAGGGAATGGATAACTGTTTTCCAGAGCTAACTAACACTTCACTATAGCACCATTCAGATTAGGGAAAAAATGATGAGCAGGACTTTTGCAAGAGCTAGAATGTTCTAGACAAGGAAAACAGCATTGGAAAGCATGGAGCTCCAGGCAACTGTGATAAACTCCTGGGCAGCAAAATGGCTGCAGCCACTAAATATTGGCCACATCTTTTTCTGGGAAATGAGAGTGGAAATGTGGACTGGGACATGGTCATAAGAAGGCAGGAACACATGTTAGGGCCTCAAGAAGACTGAGACAACAGATATGGAAAGGAAGGGCCAATTCGGAAGTTCTTTTTGAGATTGAATCAGGAGCATAAAACTGTTGGCACACCCTTGGTGACATTCCTCACTTGTGGAAAGAATGAGTAGACAACGAACACATGTTGCAGCCATCCTGCGGGTATGGGATATTTCGATACACAGTCGCTGGATCCACTACTAAAGGCTTAGCTCAGTGAGTGGGAGACGGGGCTGCATTCTTGTGTGGCTGAGAGATCCAAAATGAGCGAAGGTATTTAAAAGGTGAAACATTTATATGAGCTGAAGATAAACCAGAGTATGAGAGAGAAAGTATTTAAAGTGGCTAATGAGACAACCGTGACTATTGAAGCACGGTCATCATTGTGGGCAGAACCTTATTGACCCTACAGGCTTATATAAACCAGCACTAGGTAAACTTCACCAAAACCAAGGGTTGGGGGCCAGAAGGCAGGGCCAGCAGTCACGGCAGTCTGAGTCCTCATGGTGATGCTGGGGGTGGTAGGACCATTGGGCCACATCAGAGGTTCTGGAGCAATACTCTGGGTTCCACTAAGGCCAGCTTCAGAAACACAGACTGGAGTGGAAGATGCCATGTAGCTAGACCCATAATTGATAATGTTATCCAAACCAATTCAGGAGCCCTAGCAGGAGATGCGCTCCATGTCCACACCACCCGACATAGAGGATTTCTGTATCTGCATATCTGTCTAAGGATCCCAATCCTGGTCTGTAATTTTCTCATGCCTTCCAAGAAGAGTGCTGCCTATCACAAACGTGCTCCTCAGAAAGGAGCCAATCCTTAAGTTAAGGAGTCCCGAAATTTTCAACATTGAACATGTAGTAGATTTGTAATAAAAACATATTTTTAAAAAGATAGGAATTTTAACATAAATTATCTCAAAAGCTTTGTCTCTATAATAGCAAACAGACAACAAGTTGGACATAATCATCACAAGTACTTAACAATATCTGAACTTCATCAGGTCCCATGCCAAGCTCTCTGAAAATTGGAGTCATTCAACCCCATGGGCAAGGGGTGCTATTACTTTCTCCATTTTACTGATGAGGAAACAGCATCAGAAATGTATATCTTTTTTTTTTTCTTAGAGACAGGGTCTGGCTCTGTTGCCCAGGCTGGAGCGCAGTGGTGTGATCATGGCTCACTGCCACCTCAAACTCCGGGACTCAAGCAATGCTCCTGCCTCAGCATCACAAGTAGTCAGGACGATAGGCACTGTGTCACCATACCTAGCTAGTTTTTCTTATTTCTTGTAGAGGCGGGGTCTAGCTTTATTGTCCAGGCTTGTTTCGAACTCTTAGGTTTAAGTGATCCTCCTGTCTCAGCCTCCCAAAGTCCTGAGATTACAAGCATAAGCCACCAATCCCAGCCCAAAATGTACATCTTTAAGAAACATATAAATATGCAATTGCATCTTCAGATAGCCTCTCCTTTAAAAAAAAAAAAAGAAAGAAGGAAAGAAGGAAGGAAGGAAGGAAGGAAGGAGCGGAGAGGAGAAAGAAAAAGAAAAAACTTGTCAAGATTCAAGATTTTAAAGAGAATATTTCCTATAAACTACATTACTACCAAAGATATAAAAACAAAAATGCCATCTAATGATTATACTTTGAGCACCTGCACAGAAGGCTCTGGAATACATAGGCAGGTGATCTGGTAGGGAGGCAGGCACATGGACAGCCAAGTATAAGAAGGTGAGATCTGTGCTGTAAGAGTGGGCTGTACAAAGAGGTATAGGAGCTCAGAGAAGGCAGAGATCAGTCTGTGTGCACCCTGTCTGAGCAAGCGACAGCTCCACTTCACTGAGTTCCAGCCTTAATGCTTGAGGCTTGATAAACAGTACTTCATTTACACTGCATGATAATCTCAAGGGGTCCTATTTTTCTATGACTTTTTATAAATGAGGAAAATGGAGATCAGAGATTAGAGAGCTTATCCAACATCACATAATTATTAAATGATAAATCTAGGATTTGAACCCAGGTCTGCATAATTCCAAAATTTGGGTACTTTTTACTGCATTGTGAAGTCACAAAGCCCATTTCACAAGTTTGGGTTAAGATTAGACAATCAACCTGTATTCAGAAATGAATTCCCACATTCACACAGTGAAGGGTCCTTCCCTAAATTGCCCCGTCTTCCTTATTTTTTCTTCACTTAAGTGGACCAGGAGGCAACATTTTCCAAAGAGCCAGAGCACAGAATGCTGCCTTGTGAAAGAACCAGTGTTTCAATTCCAAAGGACACAAGTTATAAGTTTAATATTTTTTCATCTCTGCAGACCCTGGAGATTTGCTGGATACACTCCCTCCCCCTGTCTCATGCTGCAAGTCCATACTGTACCTTTCTACAAAGGAGCTCTCCATCAATAATAATAGGTCATCTGTCTTTCCCCTCTGAAACCCACATTCAAACTATTGACCTTAGTCTTACCTCTGTAAAGGTAATGCAATGTGTTTAAAACTCAAGGATATGAGAGGTTATGTGACCATAAGGCCCTGTTTGAGAATAAGAAGCCCTCATCATTTAACCCAGGACTGCCCGCAAACTTGGAGGAGCATAAGGCAAAAAAAGTAAACCCTTCCATCCAAATGATCTTTTCAATTCACTTTCTCGCATTAGCCAGAGGGAAGTAACCTTTAGGACAAATCTATCTAGACAAACTTTCTGAGTTTCTTAGTGGCAAATGTGCATCCCTATCTTTTTGTTCATCCAGAATTGTCCACAGGTAAAATTACACAAGGGCACAAGACATCGCATGAGAATATAGATATTTCAAGGAAGCAGAGCCAGTGGAACAGGGCATTTTCATGCCAGGGCCAGGGCCTTCTGGATGAAACAAAAGATCTAACCAGTGGTTGGGAATACCTGGACAGAGTTAAGTATTCTCTTGTCCTAAGGGCTGATAACCTTTGGCAAGCATGCTGAGGTCCAGAAAGGACCACAATATCTAGGAGTGAACTAGAAAGAAAACCAGGGGCAGGATTAGTATTTCTAAGTGTCTCTTGCTCTCCCAGCCTCTAGGATTTCACCTAAATCATGTTACATACCATTGACAGAAGAATTGTTTTACTCTCTCTCTGCTCAAGAATCTACTATAGCTCCCTGTTGCCTCCTATTACTGTGGTGTTCACACATCCTGGTTTGCCCAGATAGAATAGCTATACATTATTCTTGTGTAATTACTAATGGAATTTCCTATTGCCCTCAACAGTGTTCCATTTGATTAATTAATGATGTGGTCACCATATCTTCTACCTACTTCAAACTCCTATGCCCAATTTGCCATTGTCTTTTATGCTCAGGAGTTCTCAGATCATTTTGTGTTCATTTAAAGGGATTAAATTGAATATACCACTATGATTTGGTTGCCCCTACAACCTGAGTAGAACTGTTTATTGCCCTAATTATGCTGAGTCATGGTTCTTAAACATTTTAGTAAGTTACATGTTTAGTAAGTTCCATATTCCAGTAAGCACAAACTTGTTTTTGGAGCTGTGATGTTAAGCACAGGTGTGATGGAATCCTGACTTTGCCACTAACAAGCTGTGTGGCCATGAGCAAACATTATAATAATATGTCCTTTTCTCAAATTTCAGTCTCCTACTATGTGAATATAAGGCTAATCATAGACCCTACCTCAGAGAGTTAGTAATAAGCTGTAGGCAAGAAGCTCAGGTGAAGTGCTTAATGCAGATGTGCCGGCTAATGGTAGGGTCGTCGGCACCCCCCTACCGCCGCACACTCTGCACGGTGCTGTCTGGCAGACAGCTCCACACACAGGGTGTCCTCACTTGTAGCAATGATACACTGTATGCACTGATCACAATTTGGAGGCACATCTAGGGAATGGTTGTGTCTTAGGTAGAGCTCCCTAAATGCAAAGCCTGAGGTAGGGGCTCTTTTCAAGTGATTTATTGGGAGGGAGAGCGTGAGGGATGCAGGATAGAGCTTGTAGGGAGAGGAAGAGATGCTAAGGAAGAGCTAATCTCAGCTTCAGATGAACTTCAATCTAAGCGCCCGGAGAAGCTCTGGAGCACAGAGTATATCACAAGGTTAGACTTCGCATGAGCAAGGAGTCTCAGTTAGTTTGTGAGATCCATGTGAACCTTTTATGTCCCACTATGTCATACAAACTCATTAAGACTTTGGAGGCTTGTGCATTTAGTATGTGTAAGTCACTGAATCTCTGTAAACTTCCATTCCTTCATCTCCAAAATGGCAGTGATGGTACTTATATTGTAGATTGTTGTAAAGATTTAGAAATAACACATTCCTAATCCTAACAGTAAATGGGCATATCTTTTTCTCCCATCAGCCAGATTTCTCTGAGTACATTATGCATAGTATGTAGGTTCTTACTTATATATCTTTGCCCATGATCTCTCTTTTCTCAAACACCCCCCCCCAAAAAATGGTACCTGAGCACATGCATGAAAGGCAAACATACAAACACATGTACACATTCACACACACACTTCCCCTCAACCTGCACCAACCTTCAAATAACCTCTCATGTATCCTCTACTTTAAGCTTCCCATTTCCAAACCCTGGTCCAAGTCTTACCTCTTCCTCCATCCTCTTCAACTTCCTCAAACTCACGCTGATCTTGCCCTTCTTTAAAATCCTTTTTTACTTAATTCCATTTAGATTAACATTTAATCAATTTCTAATTATTTAGTATTTGTTTGGCCTCTTCCAAGCAGATTTTAGATTTCTACTCTTCTATCCCCATCCCAGAGTAGGACTCAGACAAGGCCTAGGCATCTAGTGGAGGCTCAATACATTCTTTTGGTTTATTTAAGAAATATTTCTTGATCAGAAAGACAATGAAATACCTTGGTTGACCATTTTAATTCTCAGGATTCTCAAAGCTGGCAAAATCCTTCCATGAGATGCAGAGGTGCTCGGCTGACAACCTGGACCAATAATGCATGTAAAATGAATGATAATGGCTTCCCGTGTAATTTAGCTTACAGATGAATTTTAGGTGAGATTTTTCTATTGGGTTCTAACAGTTTCTGAAAATTGGTGCCATAGGAGGTGCAAAGTGGAATGCCCAACACAGCTCTGATTATGAACTGCAGTCTATGCATGCATTACAATAACAACGGCAGGGCTAGGCTGCCTTCAGCATCCTGAAGTCTCTTATTAAATCAAACCTTAAGTATTTAACAGATACTGTGTGTCCTAATTTATGCACTTGGTATGTTTCTGGAAAGTTGATGTAAATTGACATTTTGTGGGAAAGGGAATCAAGTTATATTTAAATTCCCTTGGAACATTCTCTGTGTGATGATATTAATGCTATTGAAAATTTTCCTATAAATAATTACCCATTCATTTATTTAATTCTTTCTTTCTTTTTTTTTTTTTTTGAGACAGAGTCTCGCTTTGTTGCCCAGGCTAGAGTGAGTGCCATGGCGTCAGCCTAGCTCACAGCAACCTCAAACTCCTGGGCTCAAGCAATCCTGCTGCCTCAGCCTCCCGAGTAGCTGGGACTATAGGCATGCACCACCATGCCCGGCTAATTTTTTCTATATATATTAGTTGGGCAATTAATTTCTTTCTATTTATAGTAGAGATGGGGTCTCGCTCTTGCTCAGGCTGGTTTCGAACTCCTGACCTCGAGCAATCCGCCCACCTCAGCCTCCCAGAGTTCTAGGATTACAGGCATGAGCCACTGCGCCCGGCGTGGTGGTTCTAATGTAGAGTTCTAATGTAGAGTTTTTGGTCTTTTCAAATCAGGATATACTGATATTTTTCTCTCAGGCTTTTAGAAAAATGCATAAAATTTAAAAGTTACCATGATTCAATATCATTTTTATTATTTTCCCCCAATTCAAAATAAGTTATTTTACCTATTTTAAAATGCCATCTACTTTTATATCATAATCCCCATTTTACGGATAAGAAAATGAAAATTTAGAGAAGTTAAATACCCAGGGTTACACAGCATATTAGTTTGCTAAGGCTGTCATAACAAAGTACCAAAACCTGGATTGCTTAAACATCGAAAGTGCATTAAGCACTTTACTGGAGCTTCTTGCCTAAAGCTTATGACTAACCCTCTGAGTTAGGGTCTATGATTAGCCTTATATTTACATAGTAGGAAACTGAGATTTGAGAGAGGCCATATTATTGGCTCATGGCCACAGAGCTTGTAAATTGCAAATTCGGGCTTATTTTCTGATAATTCTAGAGGTTAGAAGTCCAATTCAAGGTGTCAACCGGACTGATTTCTTCTGAGACCTCTCTCCTTGGCTTGTAGATGGGTGTCAGCTATCGACTGAATGTTTGTGTTCTCCCAGAAGTCATATGTTGAAGCCCTAATCCTCAATGCAATGGTATTTGGAGGATGGGCTTTTGGAAGGTGATTAGATTTAGATGAAATCATGAGGATAGAAGCCCCATGATGAAATCAATGCTCTTATAAAGAGAGGAATATGTTTTCTTTCTCTCTCTCCCCATCTCTCCCTCTCTGTCTTTTTTCACATACCAAGGAAAGATGACGTGGAGACATAACCAGGAAGACAACCGTCACCAAGAACCAAACCATGCTGTCACCCTGATCCCCCAGCTTCCAGCCCAAAAAGGGCTGTTGAACTGTGTGAACCTGAATGCAACCCCCGCAAATGTTTTAAACTCTTTAAAAATTGGGGGCTTCTCAAAGCCAAAACATATTTTGTCAGTATATGTTTTGTCATATTTTTCCCTGGGTATTTAAATTCTATGGCTAAAGCAATGTTACTGACCATGCAGTTGGGAAGAGAAGCACACAATCACCTCTCCCAGCTTCAAACCAGTGACCTACTCAGAACATCAGCAGTACCCAGGGTTCACACATAGGTTATGACCCCCTTTTCTTTGTACATGTGTATATAATTGTACTCGAATAAAAATTGGGATCAAATACTTTAGTATCTGACCATACAGAAATGCAATCACTAACATAGTAGATGAATATTTATTGACATGGGAAGATATTCCATATAGATACTTTTTATGGGAGGAAGATGCCAAAAGAATATAGCATAAGCACTTTATTAAAAAATATAAATACGTAACCAAATTTACAGCCAAAACAGCTCAGAGTGAAACTGTAGGATATCAGAAAAATATACATCAAATATTGCAAACAATCAGGGAAAATAGACATATTATTTACAAAAGAATATTTTTTGCTCTTCAAAGCACCAAAGGATACTAGCATAAAATATTATCTTCAAAGTCTTTAACAGAAAATAGTTATCAACCTGAAATTCTATAACCAACTAAATATGAAAGATAAATACTCACAAATCATCACTAAAAGAAAAGCTAAAGAAGTCTATAAGAAATACTAAAAAAAAAGAAATTAATACAAATAGAAGAAGTAGGATGGAAAAAGTAAAATAAAAGTAGATAAATTGGCATTAAATTTTCAAAAGTAACTACTAAACACCTAGAAATAGAATAAAAAAACTTAAAGTCAGTTAATAAAATTTAAGAAAATGTAATCAATCTAAAGGAAAGCAAGAAATGTATAAAAAGCATAGTAAATATCCATGCAAAGCTCAGGGCCAAAAAAAAGCATAGTAAATAGATAAACAAAATAACAGAAATATATTTAAATAAATCTATAATCACAGATTAAATTAAATTACTCAGTTAAAATGCAGAGATTTTTAAGAAAAAAACCCAACAATGCACTACTTACAGGAGGCACATGTAAAACAAATTGGCATTAGGAAGGATTTTAAAATACATTTTGGTTCAATATGCCCTGCCAAATGCTGATATTCAAAGTAATCACTCATAAAAACTTGATCTTATCAGGGTTGCCCTTAATGCCATACATAGAGTACTCTGGCATACGTATACATCTATATGTGTATACGCATACATATGTATGTATGTAGATGCTCTCAACTTATGATGAGGTTACATGCAGACAAACCCATCGTAATGCCAAAAAATCTTAAGTGGAGCCATGGTATGTTGTAGACCTTATATATATGTACCCGTGTATATGATGTGTGTGGTGGAACTGGGATTTCCAGCTATATCTCTTTAGTACCAGAGATTTTTGCCTTATACAAAACAATCTCCTTTGGATAAATACCCAGTAGTGGACTGCTGGATCAAATGGTAGGCTTACTTTTAGTTCTTTGAGGAATCTCCATACTGTTTTCTTTCTTTTTTTTTTTTTGAGACAGGGTCTCACTTTGTTGCCCAGGCTAAAGTGAGTGCCGTGGCATCAGCCTAGCTCACAGCAACCTCAAACTCCTGGGCTCAAGTGATCCTCCTGCCTCAGCCTCCCGGGTAGCTGGGACTACAGGTGCATGCCACCATGCCCGGCTAATTTTTTCTATATATATATTAGTTGGCCAATTAATTTCTTTCTATTTATAGTAGAGACGGTGTCTCGCTCTTGCTCAGGCTGGTTTTGAACTCCTGACCTCAAGCAATCCGCCCACCTCGGCCTCCCAGAATGCTAGGATTACAGGCGTGAGCCACCATGCCCGGCCTCCATACTGTTTCCAATACAGGTTGTACTAATTTACACTCCTACCAACAGTGTATGAGCTTTCCTTTCTCTCTGAATCCACACCAGTAGCTATTGGTTTTGGAATTTTTAATAAATGCCATTCTAACTGGGTTAAAAGACACCTACACTCAAATGTTTATTACAGCCTAATTCACATTTGCAAAGATGTGGAATCAACCCAAATGCCCATCAATTCATGAGTGGATTAACAAAATGTGGTATATGTATACTATGGAATACTAGTCAGCCATGAAGAAGGAAGAATTAAGGTCTTTTGCAACAATTTGGACAGAACTAGAGACTATTATTCTAAGTGAAGTATCAAAAGAATACATATTCAAGAACTCCACACGTACTTGCTATAAAAAAATGCAACTAACTGATGAGCACACATGCACAGAGGGAAGTAAAATTCAATGGAAATTAGGCAGGGGGAAGTGGGGAGGAAGGGATGGGCAAAAACCTACCTAACCAGTACAATGAACACTGTCTGTGTGATGGGCATACTTATAACCCTGACTCAAGCATAACAAAATCAATGCATGTAACCAAAAACACCTGTACCTCTGCAATATTTTGAAAAAATCAATCTTTAGGCCATGTTCTTAAATATCTTGGTCTGAACCTCTCCTTCAAGTAAGAAACAAAGTAAATACATTATGGTCTTACATACACACTTATTAAAAAATATAGCCAATGGCCACAGAATGTTACCATAGAAAGACTTTAGTGATCCTCTAAAGAAATTTTTTTTTTGAGACAGAGCCTCACTCTGTTGCCCAGGCTAAAGTCCCATGGAGTCAGTCTAGCTCACAGCAACCTCAAATTCCTGGGCTCAAGCAATCCTCCTGCCTCAGCCTCCCAAGTAGCTGGGACTACAGGCATGCACCATCATGCCCAGCTAATTTTTTCTATATAATTTTAGTTGTCCAGCTAATTTCCTTTCTATTTTTAGTAGAGACGGGGTCTCGCTCTTACTCAGGCTGGTCTCAAACTCCTGACCTCAAGCGATCCTCCCACCTCAGCCTCCCAGAGTACTAGGATAACAGGCGTGAGCCACCACACCCAGCCTGAAGAAGTTCTTTTGAAAATCACAAATCCCTTGCAGAACCTGAATAAATTTGTAGACCCAGGAAAAAAATAAGGCCCATAACAGAATTATACATAGTATTTATGGGGATTTACAGGCCCATTCCCACACCAAAAGCCAATCCTTGAACCACATTAACAACTGCAGTTGGACCCCAGTTTACAAACCAACAGTGGCAAGATAAACACAAAAGCGTTGCGAGAAAAAAGATGTTAAGCCTACCCAAGGCTGCCTCTCCCGATTGTGGCAGAACACAGAACAGAGCCAGGGGGCCTGCCTGTCTCCACCCTCATGTAGTGTTCTGTTTGCCACTCTCGTCATACATTCCCTCTCATTGTTGGTGTTATCCTCTGCTATCACAAAAAGTGCTTTCATCATAAATGGAGGGGCTTGACAAAAATGCCAAACAGCTCCCTCTAGTCCTTCTATCCTCAGAGCTTTTTTAAATGAAAATCTTAGGCTAAATGATCAGTTAACTGGTAGCTCAATGATTGCAGAAAGTTCACATGGCCCAAATTATGGTGAAAGAATCATCAGAATGTGTGTTAAGTTTAGAGGTCTTGAAGATACATGCCATCTTTTTAAAATATGAGGCACTGGCATAAAGACAAAACTTGGAGCAATTAGGGTAAGGCAGGTGGTCTCTTAAATTATAATCCTATCTAATAAGGAACTCCCCAGGTGTTGAAAAGTTGTCTTTCTCTTAAAAGTACTTGGAGCTATCAGAGAAATTTACTTTATGGTTATAAATAATTATCAATAATAGCACATAGATTTTTAACTGAGTAAAAATGGAAATTATCTTCCACCAACTCACGCAAGGCTGGTCATTGTACCTTCCTCCAAGATTTTTTTTTAAAAAAGGGCCTAAGTGACTAGAAAGATAGAAACAGAAAAGTCTCCTTTGATTTCAGAAAATGCATTACATTTTTAACCCTATTCAAAAACTAAACTTGCTATACTTTGCTTTCAGGATCACTAAGAAACGTTGTTCTTTGATAAAAATGGATCTTATGGAGACAGGGAGTAGAATGATGGTTTATCAGAGGCTGAGAAGGGTAGCGGGGAGGGGGAAAAAAGGGGGATGGCTAATGGGTGCAAAAATATAGTTCGATAGTTAGATAAAATGAACAATATTTGATAGTACAACAAAAGTGACTCGAACTTTTCATGAGAGCTGAGGTAAGCAGGAAAATAATTTTATGTTTTAGCTATTAAAACTCTCCATCACCCTATGGAATGTGTTAAAGATGGGAGAGTAATTTTTGTTCTCCCATAAATATGAAGGATGCTGTTTTGAGCCACAGCCTATTGACTCATCATCACTGACATCTGGTCCTAAAAGCCTATTCCATTGTCCAAAAGCATTATATTTGTGAACCCTATAACTAACTACAGCCACAGATAAATTCAGGCTCTCAGATTACAACACCCAACTGAATTTCTGAACTTTCCTCAATGGATGAGTGACTCCAAAGTGCATTTTATTGATTCAAATAGTTTGCTAGATATGACTTGTGAAAGAGTAGAAATAGGAAGTTAACTCTTCCCCACCAAATTATAAATCCTATGACAGCAAGCCCCTTCACTCCTTCATGGCTATGTCCCTTGCACCTGGCATGAAATGTGAGAAAATATTTATTGAACTAATAAATGAATGTATAAATTTTCA
This sequence comes from Mirza zaza, assembly GCA_008750895.1. Lineage (NCBI taxonomy): Eukaryota > Metazoa > Chordata > Mammalia > Primates > Cheirogaleidae > Mirza > Mirza zaza. The sequence continues at coordinate 17,702 of VSMD01070400.1, forward strand.
TTGTACACTATGCTTTTTATTCAAAGCATGGCATCTGGAGGAATTAGTTTACAGCTCTTTAAAAAAAAAAGTCCACGCCTATAGCCAGCTGATTTTCAACAAGATGCCACACATTGGAAAAAAGACAGTCTCTTTAATAAATGATGCTGGGAAAATTAGATATCCATGTGCAAAAGAATGAGACTGGACTCCTTTCTCTCACCATATTAAAAAATCAACTAAAAATGGATTAAAGACTTAAATGTAAAACCTGAAACTATGAAACTCCTAGAAGAAAACATAGGTGAAATCCTTCACAAGGCCTAGGCAAGAATTTTTAAATAAGACCTAAAAAGCACAGGTAACTATGGCAAAAATAGACAAAGGTGATTACATTAAACTAAAAAGCTTTTGTACAGAAAAGGAAATAATTAACAAAGAGATAATCTGCAGAATGGGAGAAAATATTTGCAAACTAGACATCTGACATGGGGTTAACATCCAGAATAGGTAAGGAACTTAAACAAATGAACAGCAAAAAACAACCTGATTTAAAATGGGCAAAAACCTTAATAAACATTTCTCAAAAGAAGACATACGAATGGCCAAACAAGTATATGAAATATGCTCGGCCGGGTGCGGTGGCTCACGCCTGTAATCCTAGCTCTCTGGGAGGCCGAGGTGGGCGGATCGTTTGAGCTCAGGAGTTCGAGACCAGCCTGAGCAAGAGCCCATCTCTACTATAAATAGAAAGAAATTAATTGGCCAACTAATATATATAGAAAAAATGAGCCGGGCATGGTGGCGCATGCCTGTAGTCCCAGCTACTTGGGAGGCTGAGGCAGCAGGATTGCTTGAGCCCAGGAGTTTGAGGTTGCTGTGAGCTAGGCTTATGCCACGGCACTCACTCTAGCCTGGGCAATAAAGTGAGACTCTGTCTCAAAAAAAAAAAAAAAAAAAATATGCTCAACATCACTAATCATCAGGGAAATGCAAATCAAAACCACCTCACTCCAGTTAGAATGGCTGTTATCAACAAGACAAAAGAAAGCAAGTGGCGCTGAGGATGTGGAGAAAAAGGAACACTTACACACTGTTGGTGTTAATGTAAATTAGTATAGCCATTATGGAATACAGTATGAGGTTTCCTCAAAAAATTAAAAATAGAACTCTCCTATGATCTAGTAATTTCCAATACTGGATATATATCCAAAAGAAATGAAATCAGTATATCAAAGAGATATCTGCAATTCCATGTTTGTTGCAGCACTATTCACAATACCCAAGATACGGAATCAACCTAAGTATCCATTAACAGATTAATGAATAAACAACAACAACAAAAAGGTATATATACACAGTAGGATACTATTTAGCCATAACAAAGAATGAAATTCTGTTGTTTTTGACAGCATGGATGAACCTGTAGGGCATTATGTTAAATGAAATAAGCCAGATGCAGAAATACAAATATGGCATGATCTCACTCATATGTGGAATCTTCCAAAAAGTTGACACAAAAGAGAGTAAAACAGTGCTTACTAGAAACTGGGTAGGAGGAAAGTGAAGGGAGGATGGGAAGAGGTTGGTCAGTGGTTTAAAAGTTACAACTTGGTAGGAAGAATAAGCTCTGGTGTTCTACTGCACAGCAGGGTGGCTATGGTTAACAGTAAGGTGTTGTATATTACAAAATAGCTTGAAAAGAGGCTTTTGACCATTCCCAGCAAAGAAATGATAAATACATGAGGTAATGGATATGCTAACTACCCTGATTTGATCATTATACAACAAATACAAGTATCAAAACATTAAATTGTACACCATAAATAACAGCTATAACTGGTTAAATTAATTAAATAATAAAAGTAGTCCATAAATAAGAGGAAAGAGAAAAATAGCAAAAAATGGAGTTGTTCAAAGCACATCAAAATATAATCCCAAAATCTAATTCAATGTATAGTGAATGTCTACTTAATAAAATTATTGAGGCCAGGCACGGTGGCTCACGCCTGTCATCCTAGCACTCTGGGAGGCCGAGGCAGGTGGATTGCTCGAGGTCAGGAGTTCGAAACCAGCCTGAGCAAGAGCGAGACCCCGTCTCTACTATAAATAGAAAGAAATTAATTGCCCAACTAAAAATATATAGAAAAAATTAGCCAGGCATGGTGGTGCATGCCTGTAGTCCCAGCTACTGGGGAGGCTGAGGCAGTAGGATTGCTTGAGCCCAGGAGTTTGAGGTTGCTGTGAGCTAGGCTGACGCCATGGCACTCACTCTAGCCTGGGCAACAAAGCGAGACTCTGTCTCAAAAAAAAAGCAATATAAAATTATTGAGCTTCTGCCTGATAGCGTTTGACTTTAAAATGTGTACACACAAGAGTTCTTAGAATTACTGGGGCCAGCATCTACCTAATCCAGCCCTGACAAGACCTAGAAATTGACTGATCTAGAAACACAAAGCAAATCTGACTCAGGGGAAGGTCATGCCCATTAGCTGCCTCTATTTCCCTTCTTGCTCAACAGCACCCTTCCATTTTTCAGACCCTTTGCCAAGTCCTGCTACTGTCCCCTGTCATTCGTTATTATACCCATAGTTTCACACCTTGCTTGGCTTTTGGTCTCTTTATTTCTTTTTTCACTCCATCTATAACTTTTTGATCCCCACATCTAGGCTTGGTTTCTTCTTTCTATTCCTGGGATCTTAAGCACAAGACATTCTGGGAGAGCTCTCTTCTCAATGTTCTATCTACAAAGCCAACAGCAAGTTTTAAATGACTGTAAGACCACATAGAAATTTTCTCATCAACTACATGTAAACATGCACACATGGGTATAGGAGTGAGCATATATGCCAATACACACACATACAGAAACACACACATGCACATTCACATAACCATATAATGGAAGCTGACGTGTAGGTTGCAAGTTCCATTATAAACCATTTTCCCAGTATCAAATGTCTACAAATCTTAAATGGCCATTTTTTTCATGGCACAGCATTGTCATTATTATTCATGTTGTTGACCTTAAGACATTGCAAGATTTTAATATATTTTCTGATATAGCAAAGATTTAATCTTTCATGAACAGTTTTAGCAGCCAGCAGATTTGAACCAAGTAAAAGTTGGCAATTCCTATTTGAAGGATGCGAACACCTGGCTCATTTCATCTGGGTCCTGGATTGGTGATCTGACATTGATTCCTGATATCTAACATTTCTCTCTTCAGTGACACTTGAATAGGATCTTTAACCCATGTCTAAAATAGAGTGTATTACAAAAAGATGAAAATAACCCTTGGAAAGTTAACTTAAGTTCACTTGTCTATCTGTGCATCTACTTTTCATGCATCCGTCTATTATTATACATAAAGGTCTATCACTGCCTGGCACATAGTAAATGTCACATTTAAGTGTTCAGTATTATAATGTGGAAAGGGTAGCATGCACAAGACTTACACCATTCTTTGGATAATGTGGCTTTTGCCAACGTCTGGGTTTTCTCCTGTCATCTGCCCCTGTGTTATCCAGCATTGTCTCCTTTATTATTTCCATGTTTCTTCATCTGCCCTAATCTTATCTTCTGCAGCCACACTGAAATGCTAACTGGAAAATCAAGAAACAACCATAGCACTTTAGGCAAATAATAAATAAGACATTATAATTTTTAACCTAAATTATAAGAATTTATTCACTTGCTCTTTTTTCACTGCCATGTAAATTTCTGCACCCAAAATAAATTTATTTGACACCTGGTAGTAACAACTCTACCCAAACTTTTCTGAAGACTTTCTCAGGACATACTTCCAACCATGCAACCAGTGTCCTGATGATAGTGGAAGGCACTATTCACAGTCTGAGGCAGGCTTACATAAGATAGAAGAGATTCCTGGCAAAGTCCTCATGATTCAAATGCCCTCTTCTCTAAAGTACTTTTCCTGTCTCTCTTATTCCCAAACTGTACAACTCAAAGATATACTTTGCTATTAGCAAGGAAGGAGAGGGGAGAAAGTGCTGTTCAGCTGTGCTATAATTGAACTATCAACTATTTCATTGATTTGTCTGTGTATCTCAACATCATAACAGGATTCCAATAAATGTTTATGTAATAAATGAATGAAGGTTGGTAAAGCAAATTTCATTCACCAACATGTCTAATTCCTGAATCAATGTAATGTAAATGGAAGTTTTTATTGCATACAACACAACTGCTTTATATTAGTTCATGGAGAGAGAAATAAACATCATAAGATATTCATGACCTGAAACAAATATATACCTTTATGTGTCCCTGAAAGGATCATTTATGAAACCGAATTGATTCAGAGATGACATTGACACAGAATTCTATTTCAGTATGATTTGATTCTATTGTTAAAATTGTTTCATTCACACCTAAATCAGAGAGTCTTTCCCTTTCAGAACGAATGAAGACCTCACCTTGCAACATTTCACCATCATTTAATTAACAACTGCTTAGATAGATACTATCCAAAATAAGTTATTTCCTTTTTTTCAACTAAAACAGTAGGCAAAATCTGACTTTTGAAATTAGCAGATAAATATCACAGTATATTTTCACTGGAAAGAAAACACCATAGGGTATTCAGTAAATGTTTTCTTAATGTATAATCTAGTCAGAAAAATTAAAATGGATAGTTTTGAGGAAATTTAATAGCATAGTAAGTCTAATTTTAGTCTTGCCTTCCTTTTCTTCAAATATAAGTTTTTTTCAAAGCTTAAAAGAAGGCTGAGCAGATTTGGTGATAGAAAAGAACATGTTCCACGTCGTGTGACACAAGCATTGACCTCAAAGGAGAGTGGTGAAGTCTTCTGGGCTTTCTTTACCTGGAAATTCAGAGCTTGAAAACCATTCAGTCAGGCATCACAGACCTCAGCCTACCAGGCCCAGTGCCACAGGCCAACATGTGTATGTGAGATATCAATATTCAAAAAACAAAACAAAACAAAACAAAAAACCCTCCTCTGATCTGGAGGTTTTCTCCCTCTGGGTGGAAGGCTGAAACCAGGAAAGCCTAGGCTTCCCCAGGTATCTGCAGAACCTCACTTAATTTTTCTTGTTGCTGTAGAAGTAACTAGGCCAAGTTCAACTTGTCATTCTTGCAAATCCTGAGACTTGGACCAGGAGCAGAATAAAATCCAGATGCAAAGGAATATAATTCTGCCATTTTGAATTTCTGCTTGTTTACCCATTTTACAATTGGTAAGAACACATGACAAATCTCTAATGCCAAAAGCTGTTCTCAGCATGGAATTGCCTTTGAAATGGCCACATTTCAATCTGCACTTGTATTTGAATAATGTTCAAATTGAAACAGTGTTCTTTGTTAGAGTTTTGTCAGCTAGCAAACCTCAACAGGTTGTAAATTCTTTGACTGGAGGGAAATCTTATGCCTGCCCCTCTGACACCATCCAGCCCTGCAGGTTGATGAGTATTTGAGAGTAGGGGATGCGGGCTGAATCCCCAGAGTAAAACAACTTGCTACTTTCACGTTAACATGTAAGTAAACGGTATGTTAGGGTATTGTTTAAAAACATACAGAGGAAGCTCAAAGCATTGAGGTCAGTTCCTAAAATGTTCAAATTACATTACTATTTCACCAAATGGGTTTCAGAGCCCAAGGCACCTCAATAACTTCCTCTTTTCATTTTATAGCCTACGTTGCATCAACCACCAATTTAAGAAGGAATTATTTAAACAGTGAGGAATGAAATGTTTCTTCACCGTAACTGATTTTCCTTATTCTTTATGAGGCTAAAATCACTGATACTTTTCATTTAAGGAAAAAAAAAAGCCAACTTCTAGTGAACATAAATGTTTTTAAGAACTGAAACCATTTAAATGTAAAAATGAAATTGCTTTAAAGTAATTCAGAAAGACAGAAGCAAAAATCATATGTATTCAGAATCTGAAACAAATTCGTTTTATGAACCAAAATGTACTGAATCAAATATTTTCCCATAGCAATAAAATATAATTTTCCTTAAGGAGTTTGGAAAATACCCTCCATAGTTCTGATTGATAAGCCTTTACAAGAGAAAGGCCGCTTTTTGAGGTAGTAAATCGCCTACTGACATATTCTACACAAAGCTTCAGTGTTTAATACCAAGCTGCAGGGATATGAGTACAAAGACATCAATTATCCCAAAATAGATTGGGGCAGAGTCCAGTTCAGTTATTAGTTCTTTAAGCTATGTCCACAGGGGAGAGGGAGAAATGGAGATTTGGCAATCAGCTGGTTAATTTGATCACTGTAGACAACTGCACTGTATAATTTAGGTCGGAAACATACCCTGACTTGGTGTTCCTAATTTGGAACATTCATCAACTTAATCAAATAATTGCCAATTCTCAATTTCACTATACCCTGTAAACAGAGTTTCAGTAACACTGATCAAGTTTTCGCTTATAATTATATAGACGAAATGCAATATTATACTATTTAAGCATCTGTACCTTTTAGATGGTGTCCCATTTTCTACATAGTTCTCCTATGTAGAAAATATCTTCATTCTCCCCAAGCTATGACCCAACTTCCCCTTATCCTACCCATCCCTGCCAAGACGACCTTGCCTCCTAGCATATGAAGGAAATGGGAGCCATCAGCTAGGAACTCCCTCAGCTCTGCCTCCTCCAACACAAACACACAAATACATTTTGTAGGTGCACCTGCCTTAACTCCTGTCTCAATAGGAGGGTCTTCTGTTTTCTTTTACAAAACCAACTCCTAGCATCTTGTCCAGATCCCATCAATACTACTTCTCAAAGATCTTATTCCATCTTCTTATCTTCACCCTTTCTCTTTGTACTGGTTCAGTCAATTCAACATATAAACAAATGAACTCTCTCTCCAGTGAAAAGGACACCTTTGTGCACCACTGTGAAAGAGTCTAAATTAGTAGGACCTTTCTGGAAAGCAATCTAACAAAAAGTATCAAAGTGCTTTTAAAAGGTTCAGAGCTTTTGACCCAATAAATTCTTCTAGCATTCAGTCTTAGGTAAATAGTATAAGATATGGAGCAAGTTTAATTTCAAAGACGCTCCTGGTAATATCGTGATGGGGAAAAAAATAGGAAAGAAAATCCTAAATATTTAATGTCAGCCATTAAGAATAACATTTCTGCAGGGTTTTTAATGTCAGGGGAGAAATATCATCAAATGAGAAGTCATTCAAATCAGCATTGGAAGCTTGTCTATAAGGTCTAACAGATGAATGCAATACCTGTGTATCATAGTAGGCTGAAGTAAAGTCCTCTGCAAGTGATACTATTCTAACATCATGAGGTGGGAAGTATGTCTGTCTTAATCATTGCTCTGTCCCTCAGCAACGAACACAGTGCAAATGGTGGACAACTAAGAAATCTTTGTTGAATGAATGAATGAAAAGTTTTATTTCTGTCTAATTAAATAACTCCATATGGAGAAATACCCAGGGAGCAGTCAGGGCAAAAAGGGGTCTAGCCAATTAGATCAGTCAAATCAACCCTGGCAATTAATTTGGGGACAGATGCTAGAGCTAAATCCTCTGTACATGCGAAAGCAAAGCCTACAATCACCGAGTTGATGATTTCTCAACTCAGTTGAAATGCAAGGAAAAGACGAAGGAATAGTAAAAACTGGCAGCAATATTTGGATTAGGACAGTAGGACTGCGATGACCTTTGTGGCTTTTAATACTTTTCTGTGCTGTCCCAATTTTCTCCAATTAACATGTACTCTACCCATAACTTGAAAGAAAATTGAAAAACAAACCCCTGCCGTAACTCTACATGCCCATGGAGCTGTTGTACCTCTTCTCTTTACAGCCAAGCCCCTTGAAAGGGTCTTCTACCTCCACTTTCTCACTCTCAGAGTCACCTCTTGACCTAACATTGCACTAAAATTGGCATTTCCAGGATCACCAAAGACCTCAGAGTTGTTCAATATAATGGATAAGTTTCTGTCCACATCTTGCTGGACTTTCTGGCAGCCGTACACACCACTAACCTCTAAACCATCTGTTTGAAACCCTTTCCTCCTTTGGATTCCAGGGTAACACTGTTATCTCTTAGCCTTTACTTGCTGCTTTTCTCTCCTCCCTGGCCCCATTTAATGATGTTCGTCACCAGGATTCTCTTTTTATTTTTCTTCTACTGTAGATTACTTTTTCAGTGATCTCACCACACCCTTACATCAACCACCCTATATGCTGATAACCCTCTGAACTTAACTTCTCTAGGCTATTCTGAGTTCCCAAATCATATATACAATGACTGACTTTGTGTCCCACAAGAATCTCAAATTGCCATGTCTAAAAATGGAAGAATCTCTTCTACCGATAGCCCTGGTCTCCGCTCATTGCATCCAATCCAAAAACCTAGGAACTTTGAGATACTGTAGTCTTTCCCTCACTGCTCCAATGCATATAAATAATGCCACCAAGGCTGTCATTGTTTATCTAATGAATTGTCTCTTGCACATCTCCTGTTTAGTCATTCGTACATTCATTCAGCATCCACTATGTTCCTATGGGTAAAAATGAATCAGGTACATCTCCGCTTTCAAGGACCCACAGCCTAGTGAGAGGAACAGATTCATAAATCAGTCACGATGACAAGTTCAATGATATGGGGTATAAATATGATTCCATAGGATTAAAGGGTGGGTCAAAAGGAGCCTTTCAATAAAAATTATTGAAAGACAAAGGTCTTAGATTCAGGCAATTACAGTAGGAATGAAGAAGAGGGAAAGATGGGGCCTGCTGACGTTTTGAATGATGTCAGGGGAGTGGTCAGGAGGAATCCCAGGTTTCTGAGATGAATGACTAGATAAATGGCCATGACCCCTCCCCACCATGACCACTACTGATTGAGTCAAAGGATATAAGAGGAGAAGCATCTTTAGAGAGTAATGAATATTTAAATTCAGAGCAAGGTGAGTGTCAGATGCCCATGAGAAGCCTAGTGTCTATACATGTATATTATTTTCATTTATTGAATGAAAAAAGTACAAAGCCAAACAGTGTGCATAATATTCTACTGTTTGTGTTAGGAAGGGAAAAAAATAAGAACCTATATTCTTATTTGTCATTAAAACAAATATAATAAATTTGCATTTTCTAATTTTCGAATATATGCATAAAGACTCTCTGGGAGGATTTTTAGAAACTAAGAGCAATGGCTACCTAAGGAAAATCAGGGACAGGGATAGGAAAGAGACTGTTCACTCTTTCTGACACTTTCTGGGTTTGAATATGAATGAATTACCCATTCATAAAAATACTTTAAGGGGAATCTAGTGGTCAAGAGACCTCACAAAACAAAGGCTGGAAACTGAAATTGGATGAGGAGGTGACTCAGTGGAAGGAGCTGGAGTGTGAAGTGGGGGAGTGAGGAGAGGGAAGGAACCCTCTTGCAATGTACAAATGGGAGTGAATGGACAGAGAAAAAGAGGAGGCTGTGGG
>VSMD01070402.1:0-46854 GCA_008750895.1 Mirza zaza
TTTTTGAGACAGAGTCTCACTTTATTGCCCAGGCTAGAGTGAGTGCCGTGGCGTCAGCCTAGCTCACAGCAACCTCAAACTCCTGGGCTCAAGCAATCCTGCTGCCTCAGCCTCCCAAGTAGCTGGGACTACAGGCATGAGCCACCATGCCCGGCTAATTTTTTTCTATATATATTAGTTGGCCAATTAATTTCTTTCTGTTTATAGTAGAGATGGGGTCTCGCCCTTGCTCAGGCTGGTCTCGAACTCCTGAGCTCAAATGATCCGCCAACCTCGGCCTCCCAGAGAGCTAGGATTACAGGCTTGAGCCACGGCGCCCGGCCTGTTTGTGGGTTTCTTTTTCTAGTAATTTGGCTGGGTTAAATCTATAAATTCTGTCCCTCTGAGGTGTGCAAATGCTGATATCTCTGCTCAGTTTCTTTTCTCTTGTTTTTATTTTTAAGTCTGGCCTCCTAGGAGTTGCCCCATTTGACTGAGTAGCCTAATGGTCAACCAATGATGGAACAGAAATTGTGCTGAAACACTTCAAGCCAATAGGGCTTCTTCCATCCTCTGATACTGAATTTCTGTGTAGGTGAGCGAGCACCCAATTCAAAGTTCAGGCCATTTTCAATTCTGTTTGAGTTTTTACTTTTACTCTCTGCTGGGCCCTTTCATCACTTCTCCTCTGTGCAGCCAGCCCCAGAGTTGGCCAGGAATATGTGACTATCTTAGTCCCTGTCTGCTGTAAATGTGCACAACCTCAGTTCAGAATACGCTTGTCCCAGCCACAGCTGTAACCTCAGGTTAGTGGAACCCTCGTCCTTCTCCTGCTCCAAATCCAGTAAGCCCCCCTTGACTGTGGCCGCAGAGCTGGTCCTCACAGCTTTACCAACATAGGCAAAATCTCCAGGCTGACTGAGCTGAGAGGAGGGCTGGGAATGGAAGCATGCCCAGGCAAGGATGTCACTGTTGCTACTGACGTTCTACAGTTATTCGAGTGTAAACGCTTCTCAGATTATAATATTATATGCCTTTGGTCAATTACCAGAGTGCTAAAAGTGATTGTTTTGTCAACTTTTTCCAGCTCTGTAGTTGTTTTTTTCAGGGAGATGATTTGTTTACCTCCTCACTCTTCCATAAGCTGGAAGTTTGACCCTCCTCAATAAATTTTTGATGAAGTGAATATGCCCCTTGTAATCTGTCTCCTGTCCCTACTGTACTGAAACTCTTATCAAAAATCATCAGTTACTTCCCAGGCACTAAAACAGGCTCTGAGTAAGACAGACCTGGGTTGAATTACAGCTCTGTCACTTAGTAATTGTGCACCTGGAAGGTGCACTTATCTTCTCCAAGTCTTGTTTTTTTCTTCTGTTAAATGGCTAAAATAATACCTATGGTTTTATTGTAAGTAAGGTGCGGTCTAAGAAAGCAACTGGGTGGATGCTTCAGAGATCTTTTCCAACATAGTATTTGTCAGGAGGCCTGAGCTCCTGTTCACACTGGGAGCTGGGATGCTTCTCGATCTCTTTTATCCCCTTACACACAGTGGAGACATAACTGGTGGGAATGCAGGGACAAGATCATGAAAACTCTTTGAGATTGTATCCATTATACACAACTATAAAGTATTATTGTAACTTATTATGGTATTCTTTGGGAACTTTAAAAAATCCCTCTCTCTGGGAAATTTTGGTCATACTAGAATTTCTAAAAATAGGGAAGCTACTCAAATTACTGTGCCAACTTCCTTTTTCCCTGGACATTTTAATCATTATAATGTAGATATATTCTGGAAGACCAGTACTACAGGTGTAAATCCTTGTTAATCAGAAACTTTCCCATTTTCAGATGTTTCTTCTAAGACCTGAAGGACACAGTCCCCTAAATCAGAAGCTAAACATCAATTTGGTGGTTAAAGATAGAGACGAAAAAATATGACCAAGGAGAATGTGTGGAATTTGAAATGAAAATAGTGTGGTGAGGCCACTTAGGGCCTCATTTAGGGCTTTGCTGAAATTCAGCTCTTTCTGCAGGCAATATGTGAATTTTAAAAATTGCTCTTTTTGTGTTCTCCTAAACTTCTTCCTCATTGTCCTCCTTCTAATTGGCCATGCACTTTTTATCATTCACTATTGTTATTTGTTTTTCCATTTGTCATTCAGTTCGCCAGCTCTTTAAAGGCAGTCCTGGTACCTCTGTGTATTCTTCTCAATGCTTAGCACTGTTCCTTGCTATGCCAGTCAACAATCATGTCTTCACTCCCTTACTCAGAAACCTTTAATGATTCTACATTGTGCCTAAAAGCAAGTGATCCCAGATTTTGTTTGCATGTGATTACCAGTATACTAATGTTTGCACATCCTGTCTCCCTCAGTTTCTTTTCTTTTGGTTTTATTTTTACATCTGGCTTTCTAGGGGTTGCCTAGGAACCCCTAGGCAACATGTGATATACACAGACACATATGTATATATGTACATATGTATAATTTAAATTTGTTTACATATTATACTTGTTTCATATAAATTATAAACGTCTACTAAAATAGAAAGGTTGAGTATATTTTAAAAGTATAAATAAAATCTGTAATTTTTAGCTAGCCAGCTTTTGCAAACCATGTAATATTTTTTTCTCTGCACTGCTTGTACACCCCATGCTGGAGAACATTGGTCTATGAGATAAAATTCAGGTTTTTTAAAGCCACAGTCTTCAAACTGGGGTCTACATCCCTTGAGGGTACACACCATGTTAAATTAAGTTTAGCCTAAAGTTGCCTGCTTACATATTTTAAGTTTGGTTTAAAGGTTTCTCTAAATATAATGAACTGCAGCCTAACTGGATATGTAAACAGTCTGCAGCAAGTAGTCTAATCTCAGCCAATCACAGGCAGCCAACTATTCAAGATGTGTTCAAATAAGGCAAACACGGAGCTGTAACCAATTCAGCTGCTTCTGTGCCTCACTTCCTTCCATTTTCTCTACATCACTTCCTTTTCTGTCTATAAATGCTACCCAACCTTACAGCAGCACCAGAGTCGCTCTGAACCTATTCTTGAATCATTCTTTGCTCCATTAAACTCTGTTAAATTTAATTGGTCTAAAGTTTTTCTTTAACAAGATAGTATTAAGGGGTCCAGTTTCCAGACTCTGAACTATCAAACATCCCCTCTGCTGAAAGGATCTGCCTGAAAACGGCTTGCAATGAGCTGATTTCTCCTTTCCAGCCTCCCCTTCCCAATCGCTCTTAGCCTTCACAACAGAAAGGTGTCCCTCAGCCATCCTAAACCGTACTACTACATACTATGTCCCCAAACAAAGGGTTAATCTGACAGTGCCTCATGCCTGAGGGAGACTCTCTTGAGAGCCAAGTAAGAAATACTGACAGGATAGAGCCTTATTCCATCCACTTGACAAATCTACGGAAAGTCTCTGTGCCTTGAGCAGACAGCTATCTTTGAATTAGAAGTCACAAGTGAGATGGTGAAAGGCTTTGTTGTAACACAGAGTTTTTTTAGTTGAAAAAGTGAAGCTAAACTTTTTCTGATAGATAATAAATCTAGTTTGCAGTCTCTCTGAAGCCTCAGCTAATTAAAAAAAGAAAGAAAAAAAAAAAGAAATCTAATTGGCTAATTGCTTTGGCCATGGGGACTGGTTTTGCTGATAAAGTGATATTTTCTACAAATGGAATGAGCTAGATCCATGACTCCAAGCTTTTGATGAAAATATATGTAAAGCACTTCTCCAATATATAATACATGAGAAAGCTTATCCTTTGCAACTATTTCAAGTTCTGCTGATCACATTCGAGACATTATAACCACCCCACCGCATCTCCTGTCAGTCCCCTCAGGCTCCAGCCAAGCCACACCCACGCTCCTTGGTACTCTATTGGGTCTGTATCTTTCTATGTGGTCATGCCACTTCCTCCATTGGAAATACCTACCTAACATCTGCCTAGTCTAAAGCACTAATTACACATTGGGGATGCAAAATGAACATAATAGCCTTGGCCCCATTCTCACAGAATGTAAGAGTCTAGTCTATGGGAGACAGACAGATAAGCAGTATTATATAGGGTATTATAATGTGGAGCCATGAGGTGCTGCCAATGCACTGCAGAGGCACCCTCCCTGCACCTGGGGGTTAAGGATGTCTTCCTAGTGGAAGAGGCCAGAAAGCCAAGAACCTCTAACCAGCCCGACGTTTTGCAGGGAAAGGAGATAAGAAGACTGATCTATGCCGAGAGAACAAAAATACGTTGAATTGCTTTTAAAAATACATGGAATTGAATTTTTAAGGTTATTGTTCTGTGGAGTCAAGATTTCAACCATGAGAGACAAACTTACTTAACTCTAGGGTCCAGACAGAAACTATCAAATTCAATCTGTTTCATGTTTTTTTCACAGAATGGTCACATACTCTCAAAAGCCCAATTTAGAACAAGCTGAAAGTCAAGGGAAAGGTCATCTCTTGAAAAATTTTCCCCTTGCTTTTTTGCCAAACACAAATATTTGAACCCTGAGCTCAATTGCTGAGGGAATGGGTGGCTTTTTTACATTGGCTTCACCAATAATAGTGCTCAGTGAACGCTCTTGGGATAGCTGTGAGGAAAGGGACAGGTAGTTTGTGTATGTGGCTCTGTTTCAAGGGACTGCTGTGTGCTACAGAAGAGGAAGAGCTTGTGTGGGCTCAAAGTATCCAGCTCCTCCTGCTCCACCTCTGTTCCCAGCACTGTCCAAAGAGAGGCCCTGAATGTACCTTCACTGAGAGAGGCTCAATTTTATATATATATATTTTTTTTTTTTAATTTTTTTATTTTTTGAGACAGAGTCTCACTCTGTTGCCCTGGCTAGAGTGCCATGGCATCAGCCTAGCTCACAGCAACCTCAAACTCCTGGGCTCAAGCGATCCTACTGCCTCAGCCTCCTGAGTAGCTGGGACTACAGGCACGTGCCACCAAGCCCGGTTAATTTTTTCTATATATTTTTAGTTGGCCAATTAATTTCTTTCTATTTTTAGTAGAGACGAGATGTTGCTCTTGCTCAGGCTGGTCTCGAACTCCTGCGCTCCAACAATCTGCCCACCTCTGCCTCCCAGAGTGCTAGGATTACAGGTGTGAGCCACCACGTCCAGCCTCAATTCTATATTTAATGCCAACATTCCGTGCTGATTTGTTATCAAGCGATTTGTTGATTTATTTCAGAGATGACCCTCACTACGTTGCCCAGGCTGGATTCGAACTCCTGGCCTCAAGTCATTCTCTCATTCAGCCTCCGAGTGGGTGTGGGCACCACCATGCCCGTGCCCGGCTTCAAGCTACTTATTTCTTTGGAAGATTCTCCTTTACAAATACATTATGTGATATCGTGACATATATTTTTTGATTTTCATCTATGATTCCTGGCTCTCAGCTCCTAAAAGCTTTATTATTTCCTAAGTGACTAGAGTAACAGGCTATCTTTTGTTAAAGCATCTGGGCTTTTGTCCTGGGTTCTGAAGCAGCTCCCAAACAGCTTAAGAGTAATAAATGAAAGTCTTCTGGTACTTATAACAAACTGTTTTCAACTATACCTGTGCTTATGCTAATGAAGTGATTTTGGGAAAGTCAGGATGGCTACAGGATGGAGCATTGGCTGCCAGGGGAACCAGCCACACCTCAGAGGGTTGGACCTTTCAGTCCCATCCCCCAACCTCTGGATCACCAGTGGCCAATGGCTTAATCAATCATGCCTATGTAATGAAGCTTCCATAAAAACCCAAAAGAACTGGGTTCAGAGAGCTCTGGATGGCTGAACATGTGGAAGTTTCTGGAGAGAGGTGTACTTGGGGAGGGCACAGGAGCTCCCCCCATCCCCCCATACTTCACCCTATGTGTCTCTTTATCTGGCTGTTTATTTGTATCATTTAAAGTATACTTGGTAATAAACTGGTAATCATAAGTGTTTCCTTGAGTTCTGAGAGCCACTCTAGCAAATTAATCAAACCCAAGGAAGGGGTCGTAGGAACCCTCATTTATAGCAGATCAGTCAGCACACGGGTAAAAACAACCTGGGCTTGAGATCGGCATCTGGAGTGGGGGGTCAGTCTTGTGGGACTGAATCTTCAATCTGTCAGATCTGATGCTAACTCTAGGTAGACAGTGTTAGAATAAAATTGAATTAGAGGACACTCAGCTGGTGTCCATTGTGGAAAAGAACTGATTGATTGCTGGTGGGGAGAAGTCTCCACCTACATTTTGGTGACCAGAGGTCATGGGAGTAAAAATGTTCTGTGTTGATTGTTCAGTGAGAGTATAGAAACTGATTTTTGTTTTTCTTTTGAGACAGGGTTTTGCTTTGTTGCCTGGGCTAGAGTGCAGTGGAGTCATCATAGCTCACTGCAACCTGAAACTCCTGGGCTCAAGTGATCCTCCTGCCTCAGCCTCCCTACAGGCACGTGGCACCATGCCTGGCTAATTTTTCCTTTTTTTTTTTTTTGTAGAGACTGGGGTCTTGTTCTTGCTTAGGCTGGTCTTGAACTTCTGACCTCAAGCAGTCCTCTCATATCAGCCTCCCAAAGTACTAGGATTACAAGAGTGAGCCACTGGGCCCTACGCAATTTTTCTTATATATTCTCACATTAGCAGAAGTCTAAGATATAACAGATGTCACATCAGTCATCAAATATTTCCCATACTGGTTACAATTTGGTACCCAATACTCTTTGTTCATTCAAAATAGAAAATATGCTCTGTCTTCTAGTTCTCTGATACAATTGCTTAAGTATCTTCATCAAGCACCCACACAGAAGGTTAACATTTTCTCTATGATTACTGTGTTGGTAGGATCAGATAGGTCTCATCTAGGGCTTAGTTATTAAAGTACCAAAGGATGTCCTTATAAAACATCAACTGTACAGTCATGTACCACATAATGATGTTTCAGTCAACGAGGACCTCATTTACTACCATGGTTCCATAAGATTATAATGCCATATTTTTACTGTGCCTTTTCTATGTTAAGCTATGTTTAGATACACCAATACTTACCACGTGTTACAGTTGCCTGCAGCATTCACTACAGTAACGTGCTGTATAGGTTTATAGCCTAGGAGCAACAGGCTATACCATATGGCTTACGCGTATAGTAAGCTATGCTATTTAGGTTTGTGTAAGTGCACTCTATGATGTTTACGCAATGACAAAATCGCCCCTACATGACTGTATATGGACGTTACATGACATAGACACCAAGGGCTACATAATCAGCAAGGCTTGGATAGCCTATATTGTTTATGAAGTTACTTTATCTCTTTCAGGAAAACCATTGTAAGCTTACCTCAGAATACAAAATTGCAGTTTTGTTAGAAAGTAGCTATAAGCTCTTTAGGGTGAAAACTATGTTTGATAACATGTTTCCATTACAAATGCCTCCTATCAGTGATACCATATTTTTCCAGATGGGTGGGCCAACTGTAATCTGCTCTAAAATTCTGCTTTCTGCCTGTTCCACAGCATTTTCTGATTATGGGCTTTAACAAATTTACAACAAAGGTGAACACAGGCTTATGTGGAAGTATGTATATAAATGTGTTTGCAAATGGGATTTGAGCCTTGTGTGGAAAGGGCCTGAAGTCACCTAAATAGAAAAACCTTCAAGTGAATCAGAACTGACTTTACGAGCTTGGAAAATGGTAGCAGGGCTTAGCAATCTTACATCAAAGCATGCCCATGGCCACATTTTAACGCCTCCCTACTCCCGGATTAATTTTGTTTCTGTCAACCTCTTCGCCTTTGAAATTCCTTCCATTCACCAAAATCAGTTCCATTCGGGAAACAAGTATACTGTGACTTCTGTCCCTGATACTCCCCTGTGTGCAATGATAGAAAACAGTTTAGTTTCCAGCCCCGTGCCTGAGAGATGGGCGCGTGTAAATGATATGAATTATGCCTCTCTACTGAAGCCCAGGGGTTTTCCTAAGAGACCGGCCGCTAATCTAGTAAATGGCGGTTCACTTAGGTCCAAGGGTGTCTCAGCACTGACCATTTTCTCACAGAGGGTTAGTTTAGTCTGTTTTTAGATGAATGCTACCTTGGTGCTAGAGCCTTTCCAGGGCACAAAGCAGGGCCTTCGCCTGCAACGCCACCTTCCCGGGCCTTGCAGCGGCGCGGACCGGCCAGCAGATGGCGCCGCAGCTGAATTTTCGCGAGCTGTCCTCTACGCCTGTAGAAGAGTCTGGAATAAACAGGAAGGAGAATTTTTTTTGTAAGCATTTTAATTTTCAACACATCGTGCCTTATTTGTTGTGTCAGAAGGCCCTGGCCCCTCTTATCCGAATAAGTTGAAATACATTTGAGATGTCTAAAAAATCATCGATTACGCAATCCCTAAATACGTGTGGGTTTTTTCGTTTCGTTTTGTTTTTTCAGGTTTTCTACTCTTTCAAAAGACCCAAGAAGTAAGTTTTCAAACAGCAGCAATATTTCGGCGCACAGGGTTCAGAAACTTTAGCAGGCGGCGCTGGGGAAGCTGTGTGGAAGCGGCTTCCACACAGCAAGGCGTGGCCGCGACACGCTCGCGGGGCCGCGGCGGAAATGGCCTTGGTGGCGGCCGGGCGGTGGCCGCGGCGCCCCGACACAGCGCCGCCTGCCGGTCAGAAGGGACGAAGCGCCCCGGAGCTCGGAGGCGGCGGCGCCCCTCGCTGAGAGGTTAGACCCGCGCGCAGCAGAGGGCCCCGGCGCTCCGGCTGCAACCTGCACCCCAGAGGAAACGGCAAGCGGTGGGCGCCACCAGAGCCGCCTTTCTGTCGGGAAGAGAAACCTGGAGGGCTGTTATAGTTTTGGTAGGCGATCTTTCAAAGGGCTTAACGGTTTTTAATGCTTCCCAAGGCTAAAAAACGGTGGATTTGATTTTTAGGGTAATGTTATCTAAAACAATCCTAACGGAGAATGAAAAATAGAACCTGACAGGGGCCCGCTTTCATTTATTCTATCCTGCTATTTAATGGGGTTTGCAAAATATCAAGAGACGTTATCAGAGGCAAACAGGAAAAATGGGCAAGGGGTTGAGTTTCAAGGCAGATGTACTTATCATTCCTGATTACGGCCCCTCATTTTTATTCCAGGATTATTGCACTGCCATTTCTAGAGTCCCTCCTCCTCTCCCCACTCCCTTTTTCTCTTCACTCATTTGACAGGAGCCTCTGCAATCATCTGCTTAGAACACGTCACCGTCTTCCACTGGGAGAGAGCTGTGGTACCACCTTTCTCCCCCTATGGCTGAAGCCCGCAGAAGATGATGGGTTGCGCTTCGGCTCTTGAGCCAGCCCCGTTGCCAAGAACTCTAACCTGCAAGATGATGCCAAAATGCAGCTTCCCTCCTTTTACATTGCACAGAGCTTTATGTTGCCCTTCATTAAGCAGATGCTTTCTCCTACAGAGCCCTATCCTTCACGTTGTCCACATGATTCAGTAATAACCTTCTGGTCCCTTCCACTTGGGGAAGAGATGTATTGCTTTAGGTGTAAGAATTGTACATCTCCATTTTTCTTCTAGTAGGAGAGTGAAGGCCCATAGATGGACCATTTCACTTGGTCTAGAAGTCATCCTGTTTACAAGGTCCCTGTTGTTGGATGTGAAGATTCCCATCTCCCATCAGAGCACGGCTATAGGCATGAATTATGGGCTCTGGTTCCAAACTGAACACTCTCTTTTGTCCAGTAGCACCATCTACTCCATAATTAGGAACCCAACTGGAACAGAAGGTGTTTTTTTTTGTTGTTGGTTTTTGTTTTTGTTTTTTTTTTTTTGAGACAGAGTCTCACTCTGTTGCCCAGGCTAGAGTGAGTGCCGTGGCGTCGTCAGCCTAGGTCACAGAAACCTCAAACTCCTGGGCTCGAGCAATCCTTCTGCCTCAGCCTCCCGAGTAGCTGGGACAACAGGCATGCACCACAATGCTTGGCTAATTTTTTCTATATATTTTTATTTTATTTATTTATTTATTTTTTTGAGACAGAGTCTCACTCTGTTGCCCAGGTTAGAGTGTCGTGGCGTCAGCCTAGCTCACAGCAACCTCAAACTCCTGGGCTCAAGGGATCCTGCTGCCTCAGCCTCCTGAGTAGCTGGGACTACAGGCATGCACCACCATGCCCGGCTAATTTTTTCTATATATTTTTAGTTGGCCAATTAATTTCTTTCTATTTTTAGTAGAGACGGGGTCTTGCTTTTGCTCAGGCTGGTTTCGAACTCCTGACCTTGAGTGATCCTCCCGCCTCAGCCTCCCAGAGTGCTAGGATTACAGGCGTGAGCCACCACGCCCAGCCACAGGTTTTCTGAGGCCCTGAAAGGAGAGGGTTGGACGATCCCCTCCAGTCCTGTAAGTGACCACTTGGGCTGTAACCCTTACAGCCTGGACCCAACCAGATGAGCACTGAGAGAGCTCAGTGTTTGGAGGACAGAAAAGAGCAATGGCTATGTAGTGACGCAGTGAGTCAGGGACGAGGTCCAGGAAGATGCCTGACATTTGTTTATCAGCAGAGAAACCAAAATAAAGGAGGGGAATGTTTCCCTAAGTGTTACTGTGTTATAAAAGTATCAATGGAAAAGAACTCAAAATCTGTAAAATAGTTTAAACAGGTTTATTCTGAGTTGAATATGTGCAACCCTGGCCCAGAGAGCCACGCCCAAGAAGTCTTAAGTCTCCCTGTGGTTGGGTTACAGTTTGGTTTTTACACATTTCAGAGAAATAGGAATTACATGTAAAGTCATAAATCAATACATGGAAAGTGTACAGTGGTTTGGCCGAAAAGGCAGGACATCTTGAAGCAGGGGGATTACAGGTTATAGGTGAGCTTAAAGATTGTTTGATTTGTGATTGGTTAAAGAAATGAAATTTTAGCTACAGGCTTGCAATGTTTTAAGTTAAGGAAGTCTGTTCATCAGAGACAAGCCAATGAACCAGACATATACCCAGATTCAAGTGATCTGTTACATAAATTGATGACCTGCAGGTATGGTTTAAACTTTGTCTTTCGTAGCCTTAAGCCTATTAATGAGTTACAAAGGATTTCTCCAAGAAGGGAGGGGGCATGATGAGGCCTGTCTGACCTCCTTTCTTCTGGCCAGAGACTCAGCTTTAGGGTATTTCTGGGGTCCCCTTGGCCAAGAGGGGTTCCATTCAGTCACCAGAGGGGTTTAAGATTTTATTTTAGTTCTCATGTCCTTCAGGCAGAGGATACGAGCAGGGCAGCTGATAACATTAATACTGTCCAGGCACACATCCCCCCCACATCACCCGGCTGCTGACCAAGTGTACCAGGCTAATCTCAGGGACGCGGCTTTGAGCCTCCGCTGCTGCAGTCCCCAGAGGGAGTCTGCTCAGACAAAGCAAAGCGTCTGCTCCAAGGGGGGAGGGGAGGCAACTTTCTCTTTGTTCTTCCTGGAAAAATGAGCCCTGTCTCAAGTCTCTTAGACCAGCTGCCTTCACCTCTTGCGGGAGGGCAAAACAATCAGCAATAATGATTTGGACAGCATGTTTTTGGAGCCCTGACCTCTGACTATGAAATGCAGGGTCAAATTATTTTTAGAATTTTAATGTGCTATAGGTTTTTATTCTGAGTTTCCAGGCAAAAATTTCAGAATTTTTGCTCCTCTTTATCAAAATAAAATAAAATATAAAATAATCATCTCAATAAAGAGGTTGTGGACAAAGCGTTTTGGATTGTACTAAACTCAATAATTACATGTCATACACCTTACACTTAGAATCTCTTCTTTACAGCGGTATGAGCAGATTTCTTTGTCTACAAAGAAATCCCTTCAGCAGTAAAAGAGAGGGCTGAGAAACCTCATCTTTTTACATTATAAGTGGTATTTTTCTCACAAGAATTATTTCGTACAAACCCTTTAAAAAGCCATTCAGAATTCTTATCCCTGATTTAAGTGTGGAATCAAGACACAGGGTACTTGGCTTCTGCATGGGGAATAGGCGTGCCATCCCCCAGGCACTCGGACCATCTGCTGCCTGGAATGATTCTTAAAGCAAAATCCACACGTGGCTTGACAGCTGAAGTGGCCTTTTATGTCCAGTTGGAATTTCATGTTGGGCCAGCTGGAATGACTTTACACACAAACAGAAAATGGGTTCTCTGGGTCAGAGAAAGCTTACTGGGCTGAGAAGGATTAGGTGGACATTTTGGAAATACTATATGCTTATTTCCTGGGAATTTGCCCCCAAAATAAGGTAGTTTCAGTCCCTTCCCACGGTGTCCTCAGTTCCTACTCTCTGGATTTCATCTGCCCCTAAATACCCACTCTTACTGTGTCCAGAGCAAGTAATGTCTGCATTACTGTGAAAGCAAGCCTTAGGCAGTGTGCAGTGCAGCTCCTCCCAAGCAGCTAAGGCCTGTGCCTGGCCTCCCTTCTTTCTGGCTCTCTAAGGAGGAAGTGAAAGCAACCCCAGTCAGGAAACCAGCCCTGCATGCACTAGCGTTTACCGGAGACATGATCAAGTTCTATAGGTGAAGCCCAGGCAAGCTTCTAAAATAATTCTGAAGCTAGATAAAGAATATCTAGCAGGTGTTCAAGGATTATATTATATATACCTTTGAAATTAACAAAAAACTTTTATGAACTAGCCATGGCATGTATATTCACAATACTACCCTGTGTTTATGTTATTATCTGTTATCCAGAGAATGTATTGCAGAAAGCCTTTCATCTGACAGCTTCAAAATTCTCTCCAGTGTTAGCTCATATATTAAGGAACTTTGATTTAAAAATTGTAAGCCCTTCGGGGGCAAGAGCCCTGTTTGACACTTCTTTTATATTTCACACAGTACCCAGCAGGGTATTAGACATGGAGTGGGCACTCAGGGAATACTTGCTTAGCAAAAAGTTATAGACTAAAGGAACAATGAATGGTTGTGCTCTAATTCTGAGATAAGGCCTGTCTTTATTGTCACTTCTGAGGAAACTTGGTAGTGATACTTTATAGACAGAAAACGGAAGTGGGGATGTTGCAGCTTCTCTGAGTAATGATGATAACAGCTGATAGTCTTATATCAAGTACTATACTAAGTACTAAGTACTAAACTATACTAAGTACTTTATACACAGTATCTCATTTAAACCTTACCACACTCCACAGACTAAGTAATTATTATTATTACCCTTATTTTACATATGACAAAACATTGTAAGAATCACACAACTAGTAAATAGCCACATCGGGACTTGAATCCAGCTATCAGTCCAGCTAACATCTCCAGTGTTTTTAGGTACAATCTTGGACCAGAATATCTAATGAGTACATAAATAGCTCCATTTATTAACCACCCTTCTCCAAGCCTTACAACATAATATCTGAAGTGGGAGGGGGAGGGAACAGGGTCCACGCAGCACAATTCATAACGTGTCTCAGTATGCCTGGGTTTGATGGTTGTTCCTACACATTATCTTGTTTAATCCTCATAGCACCTGTGAAGTATGTTACTGTTATCCCATATATAAGGAATAAAAGTCTGGAGAACATGTGGGTTCAACAAAAGTAAATGCTGAAATATTCAGAAGCACAGAAGTAACAAATCTACTGATACCACTGTGCCTGCATTAGGCCTCCCATCTGGGCTCACAGTGCTGTCGTGTGCCCTTCCTACCTTTCCTTCCTTTCTTATGTGTTGTTAGTGACACTCCAATCAGCCATGAAGCTTGTGCCTGTCTCTACTTGCCCCATAAATACAAATATGGTTAAATGTTGACTCGCTATGCCATTAAGCCATTTCAGATGCACAGACAAGGAAGGTAAACAGAAAACAGTAAAAGTGATGGTGCATGGAATTGTATGTAACAGTTAAAAAGACTGAATTAGATTTAAACATACTGCCATAAAAAGATCTCCACCAGGCATAGAAAGTTAAAAAAAACAGGGTGGGAACAAAAAGTACAGCATGGCATCATTTATGTTTTATTAATAAAAAGCCACACAAAACAATATGATACATACTGATACATATACACACACATCTATGCAAACACAGGTAGAAAACAATTATACCCCAGATTGTTAATAGCATTTTTCTGGGGAGATGACTAGGTTCGTGGTGAGGTGGGTAGTATTGGCAGACTTTTCCTTTGTCTTTTTCAATATCATTTATTCATATAATGGATATGTAAAGGAGAAAAATGGAATAAAGGACAGAAAAGAAACAAGTGATGCTGTCAGAAAATAAAAGCTTAGCAATGTGAGGTAAAGTAAGATAGGTGATATGAATACACCAAGCTAAAATCTACTGCCTCATTCATGTCCATAAAATATTGATACAAGAGTCCTCATGTTAACATTATTAGTAATTTACTGATTTCTTAAATTTAATGTCTCCTGTCTCTACCAGAAATACAGTCCTTAGTTCACTAGACGTGGAACCAGATGACCTGGGTTCAAGGCCTGACTACATTTTTCTGTAACCTTCAGCTAATTTCTCAGGGTTCCCTTATCTACAGAGTGGAGAGAATAGTAACATACTTTACACGGTGCCGTGAGAATTAGATGAGACAGTGCAGAGGAAGGAACATCTAAACCAGGCAGACTAAGACATGTAAACTACCAATTGTGTTAAACTTATTCTCTTCCCATTCTCTCCCTCTTACCTCACAGAAGTATTTTTTTCTCATACTTCTAAGATGTTTAAATGTCCCACATTGAGGCAGAGTACAACTAATAAGCCATTAGTCTTTAGTATAGTATCTGCTGATAATAGACAGGCCTCTGTTATTTGGGAATTTAGATAATGCAGATGCATGATTTTTAAGCTTCAATAACCTGTATTCATTTATTTTATGGAATATACTTATTTGATTCAATGTATAAAACATACCTCTTCCCTGTGA
The DNA here is from genome assembly GCA_008750895.1 of Mirza zaza. Classification (NCBI taxonomy): domain Eukaryota; kingdom Metazoa; phylum Chordata; class Mammalia; order Primates; family Cheirogaleidae; genus Mirza; species Mirza zaza. The sequence continues at coordinate 14,843 of VSMD01070402.1, forward strand.
AAACCACTTTTGATGCAAGAACTAAAATATCCTAATCAGAGAAGCCATTTAAAGTATAAGCCAAAAATGTAATTAATTTTTTTACATCTTAAAATGTGTTTATTTGTGGTCCTAATAAAATTTCAGGCTGTTCTGAAATTTCAAGAATCTAGTTATAAGCCTTATAAAAAGAAAGGATTACAAAAATAATTAGAGAAACACTAATGTCACCAGTTTGATTAAACACAGAAAAGAAATATAGGGGATGGACACACTTGAAGCTCTGACTCTGAGAGGAAAGAAGGGAAAGGCAACACGTGTAACCTAAACGTTTGTACCCCCGTAATATGCTGAAATGAAGACAAAAAGAAAAAGCTAAAAAAAAAAAAAAAAAAAAAGAAATATGAACGAATCCATTAACATCAGTTGCATGCACACAGAACCATGTCCAAGCCATGCATGATGTAACTGTTTTCTATTACAGACTTACCTTTGAAATAGAGCCAAGTTCTCCTCTGCTTTTGCTGGATGTACATTTATTTAAATGCACAGGGAACTGGAGAGTTCTGGTGAAGTAAATTAGAATCCAGTTGGAGATGTTTTACGGTTTGAGTTCAGAAAGGATCCCTTTGAAGGAACTAATTCCAAGCACACAAAGCACACATCTCTCCCGAGCTCCTCCACCCCATTAAACTGGGTTGTCATTTTAGAGCTGGGCGCCCATTGTTCACTTTCTTCTACTCTAATTAGATTTGACAGATTGCTCTTTCTGGCTAGACTGGCTGTTGCCAAGAACAGGGAAAAGATGAGGCTGACCTTGTCATAGCACCCTTGGGATCAGTGACCCCATCTTTGTCCACAGATCACTGAAATGCATCCTTAGCAGCTTCAAATCTGTTCCCCTTGTCCTCCACCCTCTTTCCTATATGCTCCCTGGCAGTCTTAGCACCACTGAGGTTTCTTACTCTAAATACTGTGAGATTCAAAGCCTAGGTAGGCTGTGGGAGTGGAATAAGTAGTGCTGTAATTATAATACTATGACCCCTGTTTTTTTCTGCTGTCCTGGGGAGAAAAACAGACCAGCTTCTCTAAAGGGAAAGATAACTGCAGTCTCACCCAGGAGTCAGGACGTATTGATTGCTGAATAACACACAGTTTGGGAAGTACCCGCGTGTCTGAAGCAAATCCCTTGCCCAACTGCCCTCGGTTTCCACATCTGTAAAATGTCATCAATAATTCCTGAACCTTTACTGTATTAAATATATGCTATACTGGTATGATGTAAGGATTAGATAAATAATAAGATGATAGAACTGAAAGCGATATTAGAGATCATGTAGTCAACACCTAGCACTGAACAATAGCCTGCTTATCAGTTTTGTCCCTAACTTGCCTCTCTCCAGTTGTCCTATGCTTGATAATAAACTCTGTTGGCCAGGAAAGCAACTTTCTTTCTCTGAGAAAGAAATTGTCTAATCCAAGGATTACATTTGCAGAAATGTCTCTCTTTGTTCAGAACTCAATGGCCTTGTAATAGAACCTGAGTCACCGAATGCTACTCAACTGTCATAGGGGCACAGGATGTAACTCAGTAGGCTGGAGGGCTGGGCCCTGCTCCCAAATAAGAGTAGCTCTGTCCCTGACCCAGCTCTGGCTGTACCCATAGCCTCGAGAGCTGTGAGCAGCAGTGACCGTTAGGAAGTTCTTCTTGGAAGAAACTTAGTGTTTACCAGGCTGTCATGTAAACCCATTCATTCATCATTCATTCACCTACTCAAAAGCTTTTATTGAAAGCTCACTATTTGCTAAGCCCCTGTGGGCTGATAAGACTACTTCAATGAGTAGGACCCAGCCTCCAGGAGCCGGCAGTGTCAACACTATTATATGTAGTGGAGCACTGCAGGGGCCGTGAGGGAAGGAGGAAATGGTTGATTTTCCTTGGATGTGGTCCAAGGAATCAGAAAAATGTCATAGAGAAGGTGATACTTGAGCTGAGCTTTGAGAAATAAATGTTATATTTTGGAGGTGGGGGGAGGGATGTAAGGACATGGCATTCAGATAGAGAGTAAGCCTGGTGTTTGGGGGAATAAACATTTTGGACTTGTATAGCATAAGGAAATAACCACTAAAGATGAGATTAGGAATTTAGGTAGAGATCAATGAAAACATTATAAAACAAGGGAGAAGTTTGGATTTTCTTTTTGTGGTTCATAGGAACCATTGAAGAGTTTTAAGCAGGGAATCGGTTGATCCAAACTGCATTTTAGAAAGCCCGTTCTGATGGAAGTGTGGAAAGTGGTTTGGAGGATGGGTGGGAAGGAGCAAGATTCAAGGCAAAGAGATTTTAGGAGACCACTACAAGAAGTTAGGTAAGACAAGACAGCCGACCCAGTCTCTTCAACAAGGATAAGGATAAAAGGGAGGGGACTATTTTAGTTTCTAAGAGACTTCAACTACATGCAAAGAGACATGTAAATGTTAATACATGCAATGCAATGTTGTGGACCTTCTTTGGATCCTAATTCAAACAGACCAACTGTAAAGAGGAAATTTGGGAGATAGCATATTAGATGATACTAAGGAATTATTGTTAATTTTTCTCAGAGTGATAATGCTATTATGATAGTATAATAAAACAGCATACTGAAGCGTTGATGGGTAGGATGTCATGATGTCTGGATTTGCTCTAAAACATTTTAGAAAAAATAGATATCTGGGTGCTGTGGCTCATGCCTGTAATCCTAGCAGTTTGGGAGGCTAAGGTGGGAGGATTGCTTGAGCCCAGGAGTTTGAGGTTATAATGAGCTATGATCACACCACTGTACTCCAGCTGAGTGACAAAGTGAGACCCTCTCAAAAAAAAAAAAAAAAGAAAGGAAAGGAAAAGAAAGAAAGAAAGAAGAAAGAAAGAAAAAGAAAGAAAGAAAGAAAGAAAGAAAGAAAGGAAGGAAGGAAGGAAGGAAGGAAGGAAGGAAGGAAGGAAGGAAGGAAGGAAGGAAGGAAGAAAGAAAGAAAGAAAGAAAGAAAGAAAGAAAGAAAGAAAGAAAGAAAGAAAGAAAGAAAAAGAAAGAAAGGAAGGAAGTGGGCCGGGCGCGGTGGCTCAAACCTGTAATCCTAGCTCTCTGGGAGGCCGAGGTGGGCGGATCATTTAAGCTCAGGAGTTCAAGACCAGCCTGAGCAAGAGGGAGACCCCATCTTTACTATAAATAGAAAGAAATTAATTAGCCAACTAATATATATAGAAAAAATTAGCCGGGCATGGTGGCACATGCCTGTAGTCCCAGCTACTTGGGAGGCTGAGGCAGCAGGATTGCTTGAGCCCAGGAGTTTGAGGTTGCTGTGAGCTAGGCTGACGCCACAGCACTCGCTCTAGCCTGGGCAATAAAGTGAGACTCTGTCTCAAAAAAAAAAAAAAAGAAGGGAAGTGAAGAGAGGAAGGGAAAGAGACTGAGAAGAATGGTCAGAGGGGTAGAAGGAGAACAAGAAAAAGTAATTTCTGGAGAATCTGTCCTGAAGAAACAATGGACCAATTACCCCAGAGTTAAAAATGTTAAGTCTATTGAATTTAGCATCTAAGTGACAACTGCCAAAGAAGTTTCAGGAGAGTGAATGTGCTGAAGAAAGAATGAGAGATGAGTAAGTGAAGATGGGGGAGAGCCGGACTGCATGGTCCTCACAGGAGGAAGGAGGCTGCCAGAAATGGTTTGCAAATGGGCAAGCTTTAGGTAGAATAGGATGATCAGTAACCTCTGCACAAGAAGTGGATTGCTGAGAGACAAAACAAGTTTTAGCTAAGGCAAGGAGGAGAAGGGTGCATTCTGTTACAGAGATGACGAATATAGGAAAGTTCACAGTGAACCAAAGGTTCCAGAGAGCAAGTTTTAGCTAAGGCAGAGGGAGTTTGAGGTTGCAGTGAACTATGATGATGCAGCAGCACTCTCCCAGGCAACAGAGCAAGACCTTGTCTCAAAAAAAATTAGATAAGCATATGAAGTATATTTATCTGAGCATTATTATAATATCAATATGGATTGGCTAATAAAATTATGACATATTCAAATAATGGAATATTATGTAGTCCTTAAAATGATAAAGTAGATTTTTATGCTACTTGTTATGAACACATGTATCAGAGTGCTAGAAATATTGGGATTATAATAATATCAGATGGTTTTACAAAACTAAGGCAAGACTTATAAGGACTACGAAATGGAGCCAATGAGTTGGAAACAAGAACATCATTCAGTAACTGGTAGGAGGTAAACTGCTCACTCAGGAAGAACTTCAAGATTTCATTGAATTTCAGATACCATTGGTTATAAGATGCTTCCTGATTTCAGAGATGTTAAAATCTGAAAAAAATGTATGTTAGAATCAATCAAATACAATGTTTTAAGGGGCAGAAATTTGTGCTTGGGGAAGAGTGGGATGCTGGATAGGACATCATCAGATTATCAGATAAACTCAAGAGAAGCATATTATAGCTCATAGAACAAAATTATTTTACACTTAGCAAAAAGGAGTTAGTGAAAGGCAGCCAACACAGCCACAAGAACATGCATCGAAGATTAATTCTGTAACTAAAAGAAGCAAGCATCTCTCCCTACTAATTTGGACACTATATATTTGGTAACAGTGAGTGTTAATTGACTTACTCCTGTGAGGTTTATTTCTCTATTTTTTCTTTTCTTTTTTTTTTTTTTGAGACAGAGTCTCACTTTGGTGCCCAGGCTAGAGTGAGTGCCGTGGCGTCAGCCTAGCTCACAGCAACCTCAATCTCCTGGGCTCAAGCGATCCTACTATCTCAGCCTCCCGAGTAGCTGGGACTACAGGCATGCGCCACCATGCTCGGCTAATTTTTTCTATATATATATATTTTTAGCTGGTCAATTAATTTCTTTTCTATTTTTAGTAGAGACGGGGTCTCGCTCAGGCTGGTTTTGAACTCCCGACCTTGAGCAATCCACCCGCCTCGGCCTCCCAGAGTGCTAGGATTACAGGCTTGAGCCACCTCGCCCGGCCTCTCTATTTTTTCTTAAGTGGAGGCTGGGCTTGTAATTTTCAATTCCTCCTTCCAGTTTTAAGCAGTTTAGCAACTAAAGAGAGATAAAAAGGTATAGGAACAATGGATTGTCAGCACTCAAAAAGAAGGATCAAAATGTCTACATTTTTCATGTAAACAGAACATAGGGAACTCAAGACTCTCTTAAAGGATGTTCTGGATCTCTTCCCATCTTGTTCAAAGCTTTCAGTAAGCATTATTCTGTTATATGAAATTCAACCAGTTCTATCAAAGCTGTCTCACAAGTTAGGAATCTGACCAGCTGTCCATGGGAAGTAGGCTAAAAAATGTCAAGCATTCTCTCTCTCTCTCTCTCTCTCGCTCTCGCTCTCTCATACACACACACTCAGATGTTAGCACTTAGCAATATACCATATATATTCTATTTACTCACATAGCTTGTTTCTTATTTTCAGTTATTTTTGTCCTCCATAAATGGGGAGCATTAAGGAAGGCAAATTGTTCTTAGTTATTGCTATGATTCACAGTAAGTTCAAGTTGAGCCCAGGCCCACTGCCACCAGCAACTGCTGTATCCAGAACATCATCATAAAGTCCTCCCATTTGAAGTAGTTACTGACCACAGACAGAGGGACTTGATCAAAAACCACAGCTGTGGCTCTAGGCAAAATACACTGGTAAATAAATTACCTCATAGGATGTCAGATCTAGAAGGAAACCTAAAAAACATCTAAGCCTTGAAATTCCTAACCTTTGATAAATAACAAACTCACCTTAGGAGCTCTTAAAATATCTTTGGGCTGGGGATCCAGGGTGATATATTTTTCAGAAAGCTTCACAGGAGATTCTGCTATACATTAAAGATTGAGAATCACTTGGGAGGCTGAGGTGGGAGGATGGCTTGAGCCCAGGACTTCAAAACCAGCCTGGGCAATGAAAAGACTGTGAATCACTATTGTAATCTGTAGAGATTAGATCTTGCTACGTTGCCCAGGCTGGTCTCGAACTCCTGACCTCAAGGAATCCTCCACCTCAGCCTCCCAAAATGCTAGGCTTACAGGCATGAGCCACCTTGCCTGGCTTCTAATCCCACTCTCTGTATTTTTCAGACGGTAGCCTGTGGCCCAGAGAGATTGCTGGCTTGCCCAAGACCATACACTTAGATAAAAGCAGAATCAAGACTAGAATTCAAACCTCCTTATTCCTGGATCAGAGTCTTTTTTTCTTTTAAATTAGAGACAGGGTCTTGCTCTGTTGCCCAGGCTAAACTGCAGTGGCATGATCATAGGTCACTATAACCTTGAAGTCTTGGGGTCAGGCAATCCCACCACAGCCTCTCAACTGCTGAGATTACAGGTGTGAGCCATCATGCCTGGCCCCAGAATCCTTATTCTTGCACTAGCATCTTGCCCCCACTGACTGTTTTCCAAATATTTACTCTTATTTATTCCTGACATATTTGAAAATCTATAGTTTAACCATTGATTATTTAATAACAAAATCATGGAGTTGGAAAATGTTAGCTTTTATGAAAGAAGCCAGTCACAAAAGACCACATATTATATAATTTCATTTGTATGAAAAGTCCAGAACAGGCAGCTCCATAGTAATAGAAACAGATTAATAATTGCCAGGAGCCAGGGGGAGGGGATGGAAATGGACACAGGGTTTCTTTTTGGGGTGATGAAAATGTTCTAACATTGATTGTGGTGATGATTGCACAACTTTGTGAATGTACTAAAAACCATTGAATTGTACGCTTTTAAAAGGTGAGTTATATGGTACATACATTTTATCTCAATATAGCTGTTAAAAAAATCTAGCACTTACTTCTCACTGGATTTTGAAAGATAACTTATAGTTTTCACTTCATTCTTCAACATTTCTCTAAAATAAGTAGGCAGGTGCTCTTTTTGGCAGCACATAGACTAAAATTGGAACAAATCAGAGATTACCATGGCCCCCATGCAAGGATGACATGCAAGTTTGTGAAGTGTTCCATATTAAAAAAAGATTTTTTAAAAAAAGCAGGCAGTCTTCGGCTGGGTCTTCTGCCTAAACTTAGTTCTCCATTTTTAGGTCTACTTCCCTGCTCCCTGCACCCACATCAGCAGATTATCTTCCCAGAGCTCCCCAGACTCGGCTGGCATTTAGGATCCTCCTCCCTTGCACCAGCAGACTCTGCTTTTGCCAGCGTGGTTCCCTCCACTGAGAAGGCCAATTTATTTGTGTGTCCAGGGTCCAGATCATACGTTACCTCTCCAAGGACCTTTCTTCTCCACCTCACTGGCAGTGGTCTGCCTTCCAGAATATAAGAGGTGACATTTTGACCATGTTTTGATGCCACATTGCAAGGGTCATTAGCCTTCTATCCTGGAATCTGTGGGCCCTCACCACCCACTAGTGACCCCTTTCACCAAGTTAATGCCACAATCAATTTTCCTTATTGTAGCATCAAAGTCCCTATCTGTTATTTTGTTTGTTTTTTGCTTTCTTCTGCCCATTGTGCTATCCTTCCTCTCCTCTTTTTCCTGTCTCCTCACTCCACCCACTACCATCCCCTCCCTTCATACCTGGTTAACTCTTGCTGAATATTCAGGACTCTGGAAAAATGTCATCTCTCCCAGGAAGGCTTCTTGACACTTCTCCTTACCCTTAGGGTCCTGGCTGAACTAACATAATAGCAAGGGAAATGTAGAGAAATAAACAAATTTGAAAAATATCAAGGAGACTGATTCGGTAGAACTGGCTAATGTAAAATAGATATAAAAATAAATAAATCCTAAAGATCAAGCAAAATAAGCAGTGAATTTGAGAATATGAATTGATAACAATTTAGAGTAATTTCATATGTTTTTTTCAAGCTTGATGTCACCTGCTATTTTAATCAGATGGAGTCTCTGAATCCTGCCAAACACATTTTCCTTAAACATCCCTTTTATAATACTGCTTTATTGATTCAGGGCCTTTAATGACTCCCTCTTTGCTAATGCACCAAGCCTAAACTCTGCCTTGCTTTAAAGGCTTTCACAGCTGGCCTAGCCCTTCCCATCAGTCCACCCCTGCTGTGTCAGGCTGGCTGCTTCATCATCCAGAACAAGGTCTTGCTCATTTCTGCTTCTAGCACTTTTGCCACCTCCTCACCTGCAGCAGTACTTTCCCTATGCACATCTCAGGACCATTCAAGGCTGGGCTTCAAGATCATTACTCCATGAAATCCTGCCTGGCTAGTCCATGCCTCCCTGTGCCTTTTGAACTTCTGAAACATTCAGAGTTGACAGCATCCAATTTAGCACTTAATTATATATGCTCATCTTACATAGTTTTTTGTTGTTTTAATGTGTGTTAGTCATGTTTACTCCAACTAGGTTATAAATTTATTAAGTGTAGGAACCATAATTTATACTTAAGATCATAAATTCTGGAATCAGACTATGCTTAAGGCCTGGCTTCTCTTCTTGTTAGTTATGTGGCATTGGGCAAATGGCTTAACCTCTCTATGCTTCAGTCTCTAAAATTTAAAGTGGAGATAATAAAAGTACCTATCTTATAGTGGTGGCTACAGGGCTAAATGAGGCAATTCACATATGCTGCTCAGCAGACGCTCGGCACATTATAATAACTCAGTAAATAGTGGCTATTATTATTATCCCCCGCCACATTGCTTAGCATGTCATCAAACAGTGAATAGGTGCCTAAAAATTAATTTTTGCTGATTTAGTGGGCTGCGTATATCTCTTTTAGATGTCTAAGAGAGTCAGAAACTCTGGGGTTGAGGCAAAAGGGGTGTATTTGTACAGATGATAATTATTTTTAAATGTTCATACGGATAGTTTTCTGCCCAAATGCTGAGGAGCATGTCACCATTGCCCCTGTGTCTTCACCTGGCTCCTGGAGCTCAGACGAGGAATTGGAAGGATTATCTCTCTCACTTCATATGGACCAGAGATGAGCATTAGACTGCAAAATAGAACCGAGATGCCTAGGGTATTCTGGGTGCTAAGTACTAGCAATCTACTAAGAATTCATACAAAAGAATCCCTATTTGTGTAGTTTTCTGTTTTTGAATGCATGTACCTCAAAGAAACAAACATAAATTACTGTGCTGGCTGTTGATAGTTGAGGAAACAGTATGTCTCATAGAGTGCAAGGCAATAATAAAGGTGAGAATAAGATAATGAAAGACCTAAGGCTGAGCTCTAGATAGACACGTTATTATATTTTATATTATACCAATTACCATGCTTGCCCTTCCCCCTAAGTACTCTATAAACTAAATGGTATCAATCAGATTATCTGGAAGAGCCAAAGCTTTGAGTCCTATGGGGTCCCTGGACTGCATCCTGGTAAAACTCTTGTTACTCAGGTTACTATGGAGAAAACCAACTATTGTTGCTGGTGAGGAATGAGACTGCCACAGCCCATAATACCTAGATGGCCTTTGGACGTGCATAGGATCCATGCCATCATAAAAGATAGTAGAATATAAATTGTTTTGAAAAGAAATTCTATGGGATTCTTCTTCTTCTATTATATTTAAATATCATATTTTCCAAATGAAGGATTAAAAAATAAGACCAAGAGCTGGTTGAAAACTGTAATGGACTTATTATATTAGGAAGTAAAGATACAAGCCATGAGGCCAGGCGCGGTGGCTCACGCCTGTAATCCTAGCTCTCTGGGAGGCCAAGGCAGGCAGATTGCTCGAGGTCAGGAGTTCGAAACCAGCCTCAGCAAGAGCAAGACCCCGTCTCTATTATAAATAGAAATAAATTAATTGACCAACTAATATATATAGAAAAAATTAGCCGGGCATGGTGGCGCATGCCTATAGTCCCAGCTACTCGGGAGGCTGAGGTAGCAGGATTTCTTGAGCCCAGGAGTTTGAGGTTGCTGTGAGCTAGGCTGATGCCACGGCACTCACTCTAGCCTGGGCAACAAAGTGAGACTCTGTCTCAAAAAAAAACAAAAAACAAAGATACAAGCCATGGAGGCTAGAAGGCAATAGCACTGAGTCACAATCCCACCTGCTTTATGGTTGTCTTTGTTCAAAACCTCTTCAAGTGAGGGACGAGGGGCCGTAGTCATCAAGCAAGTTGGGGTCTGATGTGGTGGGAGGCCAGGGGTGCCATGAAAAGAACAAGCACACCCAGCTTCCAGCCTGGTTTTGCCACCACCTGACCCTGCCTCATTGGACAAGTCACTCTGCTTTTCTGGTCTAAGGTTCCTTATCAGTAAGATGACCAGTGAGGGACAGGGAAATCACCTCTAAAGCTCTTCCAGCACTGGCATTTTATGATTCCGTTGAGTCTAACAAATCTATGCATTATTCTGGGTTTTAGATTACCGTTTCCCTTAAAAATCAATCTTTCTCTTGCCCTTTTTTCTCTCCCTTCCAGCATGCACGCTCTGTCCCTCTTTCCCTCTGACTTTCAGATCAGAATTTCAGAAATGTTCCTAAGCCTAAATATATTGGTTACAAAAATGTGCTCCTGGCCGGGCGAGGTGGCTCACGCCTGTAATCCTAACTCTCTGGGAGGCCGAGGTGGGCGGATCATTTGAGCTCAGGAGTTTGAGACCAGCCTGAGCAAGAGCAAGACCCCATCTCTACTATAAACGGAAAGAAATTAATTGGCCAACTAATATATATAGAAAAAAATTAGCCGGGCATGGTGGCTCATGCCTGTAGTCCCAGTTGCTTGGGAGGCTGAGGCAGCAGGATTGCTTGAGCCCAGGAGTTTGAGGTTGCTGTGAGCTAGGCTGACGCCACGGCACTCACTCTAGCCTGGGCAATAAAGTGAGACTCTGTCTCAAAAAAAAAAAAAAAAATGTGCTCCTTACATTTTTTCCCCTGGAGGTGTCTGGTAGGCATTTGCTGAAAGCTTGAATTTAAATTTGTAGTTTCAAAGGATCAGGGGGGAGGATGATACTGAATGGGTGGCCATGTGGAGCTGTCTCAAGGCAGTTTCCCTAGTGGGCTGAACAGTAGTTCCACACAACACTGACGAATATACTGCCTCTCTATTTCCCTTCTAATGCTTCCTTACAGTCTCCGTAACTGCTCTAAACCACGCAGGGTCTTTCAATGCAGTCCTCTGACATAATTTCCAAGCAAGCAGTCAGCATAAAAAAGGACTAGGTCAGCTCTCTTTGTGTGTCAGTGCTTGGCAGCACAGTTCCTCTGGGATGTGTCTCCTGGCATCCACCCAGCCTATCAACAATAAAAGCTTCTCTTTGTGCTTCCAGTAAGGCACAAATAAATCTCCTCTGTCCCACCTGTTTTCTGAGAAGAGCTGCAACCATGTCCTTTATCTTGGGTTCAGAAAAGAGACACTATTGCTACTTTGGAAAAATAGTTTTTATATGTCCACTAGCAATTGTTCCTTTTCATCGTTCCCTACTCCCAGTATTCAGATGTGTAATTTGAGTTACAGCCCCTTTAGCTACCAGGTTCTGAGACTGGACTGCTTTCCCACTTTATGCTAATTGCCTTTTTGAAGCTGCCCAGCCCTAAGTAATCCTCTTGTGTATTAAAATGTTAGTTAAGGAAGGAATGGCTCATCCTCTGAGCAGCAGGGAAGGCAAACCCTCTGCTGGGGCAACACCACACAAGGGGCAGGGGCGGTGTCCTGCCTGGCTATGGCTTTAGGAACTCTAGTAACTGTCCCCAAAAGGTGAGAGGGCCAGGATTATATTGGCCTCTGGGGAAGTACCAGGCACCAGACCGGTGTTAAAGGAAGAGTAAAATAATTCTTATTTAGCCGCATAAGAAAACAGTTAACCTCAGTTGCAGTCCAAACAGATTAGATTTCTTCAACATCTCTCATCAAAAAGATGCCTCTGAAACATCAGGCCTCATATTACTGTTCTGAGGTAAACATTAATCCTATTTTCTAGCAAGCTGTAGAATGAGGTCAAGCACGTTATTTTCTATGCAGTCAATGCTGGAATTAAAGAAATCTGCTGAATCTATCCTCAAAACTCCATAAATGAGTCATTTCAGATGACTCATCATTGAGTTCATATGAGCAACATGTTTCCTGGGGCATTAAAAATTGAAGTAGGAATTTTTCCCTCTCACATTTCGCTAGCCATGAATGAGGATTGGAAAGAGCAGATGTGAATAGTATCAGAAAAAGTCTCCTATCTGAACTTTGGTACCTTTAAAAGAAAATAGATTTCTGTGTTCGTCCATATTTCCCCTCTCTTGTAATACCAACCTCTGCAAGAAAACTTTGCACATATTCCCACAATTCAGACAAGTTATTCACATTTTTAAAAAAATTATGAAATATTTTATATAAACAGGATTATAAGCAATATAAAAAAATCTAAAGCATAATTATAAAACTAATATCCATGAACTTACCACCCTCTCAAGAACTAGAATGTTACAAACTGATGGAGCTTCTGTGGTCCCTCCTACACAGCATCCCACCACTCCCCCACGGAAGAATGTATTTGTTATTCTCTTGCTTTTCTTGATAGTTTTGCTACATATATATGTATCCTTGGGTAAATGTATTTAGTTTTGTTTGTTGTCTGTATTAGTTTGTCAGGGTTGGTGTAATGAAGTACTACAAACTGGGTGTCTTAAACAACAGACATTTGTTATCTCACAGTTCTGGAGGCTAGAAGTCTAAAACCAAGGTGTTGGTTCCTTCTGAGGGCTGTGAGGGAAGGATCTGTTCCAGGCTTTTCTCCTTAACTCGTACATGGCCATCTTCTCCGTGTCTGTCTTCTTTCTATGCATGATTGTATCTCTGTCCAACTTTCCCCTTTTCATAAGGACACCAGTCATAATGGATTGGGGTCTACCCTAATGACTTCGTTGTAACTTAATTACTTCTGTAAAGACCCTGTCTCGGCCGGGCGCGGTGGCTCAAGCCTGTAATCCTAGCTCTCTGGGAGGCCGAGGTGGGCGGATCATTTGAGCTCAGGAGTTCGAGACCAGCCTGAGCAAGAGCGAGACCCCATCTCTACTATAAATAGAAAGAAATTAATTGGCCAACTAAAATATATATATAGAAAAAATGAGCCGGGCATGGTGGCACATGCCTGTAGTCCCAGCTACTTGGGAGGCTGAGGCAGCAGGATTGCTTGAGCCCAGGAGTTTGAGGTTGCTGTGAGCTAGGCTGACGCCACGGCACTCACTCTAGCCTGGGCAACAAAGTGAGACTGTCTCAAAAAAAAAAAAAAAAAAAAAAGAGACCCTGTCTCCAAGTAAGGTCACATTCTGAGCTACTGGAGGTTAGGACTTCAACATACAAATTTTGGCGGACACAGCTCCTTACATTGTCACAAATAGTTTCTCAAGAAAACAAACTCTGAAATGGAGTTTAGCATGCATGATGGTTATCAAGTCTTGTCCTTGGGATCAACATCTAGGGAAAGGAGGGAAAGGAAGCAGGATAAGGCAGAGGGAAAGTCAAGTTGTAATGCAGGCCCAACAACTGTCTTGGCTGACCCTAAAGGGGGCTCTGAAGCAACGATGGCCCTTCAGACTTGTGCTAAGCTGTGCTAAGATGGACAGGCATCTTTATACTACCACATCAGTTAGTCAGCGGACTTGGCTACATCAAGAAGGTTATGTACAAATGTGAGGAATGTGTAATAAAAAAAAAAGAAAAGAAATTATAAAAAAGAAAAAACAAATGAAAGTAAAAAAAGAAGAAGAAGAAGAAGAAGAAGAAGGTTATGACCTTGAGTGAGATAGCTCTGCAGCTGAGGCAGTCTCAGAAACATCTGACGGCTGAAGGCATCTGGCAACAGCACTCCAGCAGCAGGGACAACAAGTCCCTCAGTAAAGGGGAATCTGAGCAGTACACCACAGTGTCCACAATGCTGGCGTTGACTTCTATAAAAATGGGGGCCAGACATGGTGGCTCATGTCTGTAGTCCTAGCACTTTGGGAGGCTGAGGCTGGAGGATCACTTGAGCTCAGAAGTTTGAGACCAGATTGGGCAACATATCGAGACTCTATCTCTACAAAAAAATAAAAAAAATTAGCCAGGCATGGTGTTCTGCACCTCTAGTTCCAGCTACTCAGGAGGCTGAGGCAGGAGGACCGCTTGACCCCAGTTCAAGGCTTCAGTGAGCTATGATCACACCACTGCACTCCAGTCTGGGTGACAGAGTGAGATGATGTCTCAAAAAAAAAAAAAAACAACCACCACAACAAAAACAAACAAAATATTATATCAGTTAAGATGGTTTTGCTGAAAATAACTAAAATAAAGTAACCCCAGCCCGGCTGACACAGCAACACCCCCTGTAAAAAAAAATGGAGTCATGCTATATGTCTTCTGCAATTTGGTTTTCAAAAAAATCTTATGAGTATTTTCAAACACATTCAAAAGTTGAGAGAATAATATAATTAACCCCTATATACCTATCATCCAGATTTATCAATGATCAAGATTTTGTAACACTTGCTTCATCTGTTTCTCTTTTTTTATTTATTATTTTAAATCAGACTTCATGTCATTTCACCCCTACATACTTCAGTATCTATCTCTAACAAATATAGACATTTTCTTACATAACCTTAATGTCATTATCATACCTAACAAATTAACAACAATTCCTTGGTCCATGTTCAAATTTCCCTGATTACCCTAAAAAAACTTATTTTATTTTTTTTGAGATAGTGTCTCACTCTGTCACCCCAGCTAGAGTGCAGTGACATCATCATAGCTCATTGTAACCTCAAACTCCTGGACTCAAGCAATCCTCCTGCCTCAGCCTCCTGAGTACCTGGGACTATAGGCATGTGCCACCATGCCCAGAAAATTTTTTCTATATACTTTTAGTTGTCCAGCTAATTTCATTGTATTATTTATTTAGTAGAGATGGGGTCTCACTCTTTCTCAGGCTGGTCTTGAACTCCAGAGCTCAAGCGATCCTCCCGCCTCGGCCTCCCAGAGTGCTAGGATTACAGGCATGAGCCACAGTGCCAGGCCAAAAAAGTTTTATTTATTATTATTTTTTAACTAGTCCCAGGCAACCTCAAACTTTTTTCTACATTTATTAGCTAAAATGATTTTGTAAAGAAGTGCTATTTGTTTGCCTAAAATAGTTCTTATAGAAAAGAGAGGATAATGTTTAATTCTTTCCCTTTAAATTGCCAATTTTCAGAACATAGTGACCAATGATTTTTGTTTTCTTTCTTTAAAAATCTCATTATGAATTCGTGATTTAAAAAATATGACCAGTGTGTTTCTTTCAATTGCAGTAATTGTTCTTTTGAATGCTTAGAGTGTCCCTTTTTGCCTCCACAGGAACTTCATGTTGGCTCCTGTGCCCTTTTGACAATTCCGCTAACTATTTGGATAACTTCCTTGCTTTCTGGAATAACATGATGTATTACTAACAGGCACATCTTGCACATTTTATACTTTATACAAAGAATTAACCATTTCTCCAAGAAGCCCTGATTTTTTTTTTAGTAGAATATAGTTTAAAAATTTTTTTGTTGTAGAAAAATTTTAGATTTACAGAAAAATTGCAAAGGTAGTACAGAGAAATTCCATGTACCCTACATCCAGTTTCTCTTATTATTAATATCGTATATTAGTATGGTCCATTTTCCCCAATTAATGAACCATTCTTATTAACTGAAGTCCAGACTTTATTCAAATTTCCTTAGTTTTTACTTAATATATTTTTCTGTTCCAAAATCCATCCACAATACCACATTACAGTTAGTCATCACGTCTCCTTACACTTCTTTTGGCTATGACAGTTTCTCAGAGAAGAATTTCTGGGTCATATGGTAACTCAGTGGTTAACATTTTGAGAAACTGCCAAACTGTTTTCAAAGTGGATGTGCCATTTTATGTTCCTACCAGCAATGTATGAGAGTTTCAATTTCTCCACATTCTTTTTTTTTTTTTTTCGGCATAGTATGGGGGTACAGATTTTAAGGTTTCAATAAATGCCCTTTCCCCCCCTTCTCCACATTCTTAACAATGCTTGTTATTATATGTGTTTTTTATTATAGCCCTTCTAGTAAGTGTGAAGTGATATCAGATAATTTTTTAAATTTCAAAATATTAATGGTACAAATGTTTTTGTTACATGGATGTCTTTTATAATGCTTAAGTTGGGCTGTTAGAGTGCCCATCACCTGAATAGTGTTCATTGTAGGTTTTATAGACATTTGTTTTTTTGTTTTTTGAGACAGAATCTCACTTTGTTGCCCAGGCTAGAGTGAGTGCCATGGCATCAGCCTAGCTCACAGCAACCTCAAACTCCTGGGCTCAAGCAACCCTGCTGCCTCAGCCTCCCGAGTAGCTGGGACTACAGGCATGTGCCACCATGCCTGGCTAATTTTTTCTATATATATTAGTTGGCCAATGAATTTCTTTCTATTTATAGTAGAGACGGGGTCTCGCTCTTGCTCAGGCTGGTTTCGAACTCCTGACCTCAAGCAATCCACCCACCTCTGCCTCCCAGAGTGCTAGGATTACAGGTGTGAGCCACCATGCCCGGCCTAGACGTTTGTTTTTAATCATAGAATTTTCTTGTACCTCTGCTCTTTACCCTACACATCTTCCATGGTAGGAAAGTTAATCAGCCTCCTGAGTAGCTGGAGAAATAAAATAAGAAAATAAGACCCTGTCTTATTTTCGAGGAAACACGGTACTAGCCTGGAATCTTGGTGGGCCATTGCATCTGGCTATATATCACACCTTAAATCTCACTTCTCTGCCTACCCTTGACATAGGACAGAACTAACTGCAGCATCTGGGAAGGGATGCTAGACATTCATGTTCTGTTAGTTACTAAATCCTGAAAATCTGCCTGTGAAATCTCTTACATTGGATGTTTTCTTTTCATTTGCACTGCCACCAGCCTAGCTCAGACTTCCATTACCTCTTGCATCTTTTCAAATCATATGTTCATCTTCAAGTGACTTTACCACTAGATCATAGCATAATTGGAAAGGAAATAAGGATAGGCTGGGCGCGGTGGCTCAAGCCTGTAATCCTAGCTCTCTGGGAGGCCGAGGTGGGCGGATCTTTTGAGCTCAGGAGTTCGAGACCAGCCTGAGCAAGAGCGAGACCCCATCTCTACTATAAATAGAAAGAAATTAATTGGCCAACTAAAATATATATAGAAAAACTGAGCCGGGCATGGTGGCACATGCCTATAGTCCCAGCTACTTGGGAGGCTGAGGCAGCAGGATTGCTTGAGCCCAGGAGTTTGAGGTTGCTGTGAGCTAGGCTGACGCCACGGCACTCACTCTAGCCTGGGCAATAAAGTGAAACTTTGTCTCAAAAAAAAAAAAAAAAAAAAAAAAGGAAATAAGGATAGTGTGAATTCTGTTTTAAAATAGGACACCAGTAGTAAACTGAGCCTTGGTATATACAAAAAGTACAGTGAATTTCAAACAGTAGGTTACCATTCATTAATGGGTCAAGAAATCAATTTAGTGAGTTATGACCAGCATTTTTTTTTTCAAGACAGAGTCTTGCTCTGTTGCCCGGGCTAGAGTGCCATGGCAGCAGCCTAGCTCACAGCAACCTCAAAAAACTACTGGGCTCAAGTGATCCTTCTGCCTTAGCTTTTCGAGTAGCTGGGACTACAGGCATGTGCCACCATGCCTGGCCAATTTTTTCCTATATATTTTTAGTTGGCCAATTAATTTCTTTCTATTTTTTTAATAGAGACAGGGTCTTGCTCTTGTTCTTGCTCAGGCTGGTCTCAAACTCCTGAGCTCCAACGATCTGCCCACCTTGGCCTCCCAGAGTGCTAGGATTACAGGCGTGAGCCACAGCGCCTGGCCTATGACCAGCATTTAAAAAATGAAATAGCACTGGGTGAGGTGGCTGACGCCTATAATCCAGGCTTTCTGGGAGGCCAAGGTAGGAGGTTGTTTGAGGTTAGGAGTTCAAGACCAGCTTGAGCAAGAGCAAGACCCTGTCGCTACTAAATATATAAAAATTAGCTGTGCATTGTGGTGGGCGCCTGCAGTTCCAGCTACTTGGGAGACTGAGGCAAGAGGATCACGTGAGCCCAGGAGTTTGAGGTTGCAGTGAGCTATGGTGATGCCACTGCACTCTACCCAGGGCAACAGAGCAAGACTCTGCCTCAAAAGAAAAGAAAAGAAATAGAATAGGATAAATAATATCAAGGGTATTATGTGTACTAAGAGTATTATTTTGTTTTGGATATATAATATAAAAGCAAAATGTGGTGGGGCCAAGTGGCTTACACTGTTATCCCAGCAACTCAGGAGGCTGAGGCAGGAGGGTTACTTGAGCCTAGGAGTTGGAGGCTGTAGTGAGCTATGAGCGTACCACTACACGCTAGCCTGGGTGACAGAGCCGGATCCTGTCTCTGAGAAAAAAATTACTGTAAAAACCTAAATGTAAGTTTTGATCTACATTTAGCATGAAAAATTATACCAGAAGGCTCATAAAGGGTTAGAAAGACCGCTTGGTTTTGAACTCTGGCTCTGTTATGTATTTGGTAACTTTTGGCAACTTAAACTTTTTATACCTCAATTTTGTCATCTGTAAAATGGGGATAATTATATGGGGATAATAGTATCTTTCTCTGACAACTGTAGTGAAGAATGAATGAGTTAATGCAAGTATAATGACTAGAACAGAGCCTAGCATATAGTAATAACTTAAGAAATGTTAGATATTTTTATAGATACTCTCAAATCATTTAGCAATAGGAAGGATTTTTACATTTCATTTTTCTACTAACTACTATTTAAAGTCAGATCATAAAGCTTCTCATATGCAGTAAGTAAGCCAATCAACTATAGATTTCAATAAAGGTTTTTGGATGCTCATCTCAGAATCCAAAAGCCACCCACAGACTATAATGAGAAAACTATGCTACCCTGCAACCTGCTTTGTATCTTCACTCATAGACACTCCCACATATATTCAACCTTCTGAGAAGACTTGGATCATACTACAGCCTGTCCTAAGTTAAATGGTGAACACATCCCAGATTGGTTTTTTTGCTAATATATATATATATATATAGATATATAGATAGATAGATATAGATATAGATAGATATGGTGAACACAAATTCTACCAAGTCTTTTGCTTGAGGGCACATGCTATATACTGTCATTTTTTTCTTCTTCTTCTTTTTTTTTTTTTGAGACAGAGTGTCACTTTGTTGCCCAGGCTAGAGTGAGTGCTGTGGCGTCAGCCTAGCTCACAGCAACCTCAAACTCCTGGGCTCAAGCGATCCTTCTGCCTCAGCCTCCTGAGTAGCTGAGACTACAGGCATGCGCCACCATGCCTGGCTAATTTTTTCTATATATATTAGTTGTCCAATTAATTTCTTTCTATTTATAGTAGAGACAGGGTCTCGCTCTTGCTCAGGCTGGTTTCGAACTCCTGACCTCAAGCAATCCGCCTGCCTCGGCCTCCCAAAGTGCTAGGATTACAGGCGTGAGCCACTGCATCCGGCCTAATAAAACTTTTATTGGCACACATCACTGAAGTCCAGCAATATGATGCCAGATGCCAAGGATGAACTCTGTTTCACAGAAGTTAGATTTCTGGCACATTGCTCTTTAAGAACTCCTCTCCTAGTGGTTTTCTGATAAATTTTTAACTGGCACTGAGAGACAGGGGGAAAAAAGGCTTAATTTGTATATATGTCAATTTCTGTTATATAAATATTCCCATCATGGCCAATTTGAAGCTACCAATGTGATGTCACTGAACACAGAGTTGGGAATAGTGTACACAATTGGTTTGCAAGAGCCCTTACAAGCAGCCACCAGCACAACACCGGTGTGTATTGTAACTATTTCATATTTTATGCCCAGTGTATATGTAAGAAAGGAAGCTTTTTAAAATTAAATATATATGTACATATATCTCAAATGTTTCTTTGTCCTAAGAATACCAATTCAATGGACTTTTTTTGATTATGCAAAGAGAAAGCAAAGATTTTATTTTGTTTGTTTGTTTGTTTGTTTTGAGACAGTCTCACTTTGTTGCCCTGGCTAGAGTGCGGTGGTGTCAACTCCTCGGCTCAAGCAATCCTGCTGCCTCAGTCTCCTGAGTAGCTGGAACTACAGGCATGCACCACTATACCTGACTAATTTTTTCTATATATTTTTAGCTGTCCAAGTAATTTCTTTCTATTTTTAGTAGAGACGGGGTCTCGCTCTTGCTCAGGCTGGTCTCGAACCCCTGAGCTCAAACGATCCACCCGCCTTGGCCTCCCAGCTCATGCTAGGATTACAGGCATGAGCCACCTCGCCCGGCCTAAAGATTTTATTCTGAAATGAAAATTTTGAAACACTGTGGCTCCAAAGCACTGAACCAAGCTCTGGATAATGTAAAAGGCTACAATCCTCCAGGCTGTCCTTTTACAAAGCATTCTTTTCTAAATTAGAATTTAGACCACACACAGTCCTAGAAATGTTCTCCTATTTTTATTAGATAAGAAAAGGAAGAAACTGCATTCCTACTGGATGAGAGAAAGAGAGAAAGAGAGAAAGGAAGGAAGAAGGAAGGAAGGAAGGAAGGAAGGAAGGAGGGAGGGAGGGAGGGAGGGAGGGAGGGAGGGAGGGAGGGAGGGAGGGAGGGAGGAAGGAAGGAAGGAAGGAAGGAAGGAAGGAAGGAAGGAAGGAAGGAAGGAAGGAAGGAAAAGAAAGAAATCAGATGAAGGCAGGAGGCTCTAGGAGCAAGTCTTCGCCTCACATTAAAAAAGAACTAGGTTGACTTGACTGGGATTGCAGAGACCAACTGGAACCACCCATCTAAAGACTCTGCAGTGTTATTTCTTTTTTTTTTTTTTTTTGAGACAGAGTCTTACTCTGTTGCCCGGGCTAGAGTGCTGTGGCGTCAGCCTAGCTCACAGCAACCTCAAACTCCTGGGCTCAAGTGATCCTTCTGCCTCAGCCTCCCAAGTAGCTGGGACTACAGGCATGGGCCACCATGCCCAGCTAATTTTTTCTATATATTCTTTTTAGTTGGCTGCAGTGTTATTTCAGGGAATAGCCTAGATTTGGGGAAATCCGAGGGTGAGAATTTCTGGGATGTGGAGGATCATCATGGTAGGGCCCTTGTGGCCAGGCCCACCCTGAATCGAGCAGACATTCTGAATCTCAACCATCCTACAAGGGGACAGAGAGACTCCAGAGCCTGTGCTCTTCACCTTGACACAATACTGCACTATGCGATTGATTTCCATATAGAAGGCATTCTCTATTAAACAAAATATGTAGAATAATGGTTGAGAGTCAAACACTGAAGCCAGATAGATTCAGATTTAAATTTTCATTTTGCTATTTACTAGCTGTGAGAGACCTTGGGCATATTATTTAACTTCTCTAGATCTCAGTTTCTTTAACTGAGAAAAATAGTGAATGTAATTGTTCCTACCTCCTAGAATTATTCTGAGGATTAAATTGGATAATAAATATAAAGTTCTTAGCCTTCACTAGGTGTTGTAATCACAACAATAAATCTCTTTAGTCCCTTTTTTGGAGTCTAGGTGCCTGACCTAAACAGATATTTATGTCATCTCAACATTAATGTTTTCTAAATCTCAGTCCAGATTTGCAGTTGTTTCCAAGTTCATAGCTGTGACCAGTCTGCATTTGTACAGGATGGCTTGAATAAGTGGATTGTACTGATTTCTGGGGTTCATCGAAGAGCTGAGAAATTTGATTTTGAGAGATGATGTCAGTCATTTCTGGGAACAATGCTGGCATGGATCCTTAATCAGAATATTCTGAATTCCTATATGCAAATGGTACCATTATTTATACCATGGTGTCTACGGACATAAAGGTGATATGAAGCTGTCGGCAAATGCTGATGGGACTATCCTGTCTCAGAATCGGAAGTCACCTAAATGTGGCGAAATCTTTCTTGTCTGTTTTCTTGTCCCAGATTTTTATTATGCATTTAGTTAAAGCTGGTGACAACAGAATACGAATCTTATTTTAATTAAACCTTTCCCCAGTGTCCTGTCAGTGCTCTGCACTGAGAGAACCGGCATTCGTGAATAGGAAGCTGAGGATGAACTGTGAGAAGCCTCCATTTTACACTGATTTTCACTGAACACAAGATGGACTGTTTGCTGTAAAACCACTGGGGATAACGGGTGCTGGGTATTTTGAGACGATTTTTATCTCTGGTGTTTCTGGCACTGGCTAAGGTTTCAGGCAAACAGAGGCACGAAGGATCTAGCAACAATCGCTGGGGAGCTTCCTGGTTGCTAGCAACAGTAAATAGCACTGAAACACAGACACAAAGACTCAACCTTTCACATGCACACAATGAAACCTGGAGCCTGGTTTCTTATTTCAGATACAACAGAGTCCTCCAGGTAGAGTACAACAGCTTCTTCTTTCTCCCCTTTATATTAGATTTTTAAAATTTTGTGCAGAAACACATGCTACCCAGAAGCCTATACGAACATCATGCTTCTAAATTTGTCCAAGAAAGCTAATATTCTAACCTCTGCCTCAGTACCACCACTTTTTACTATTTTGAGGGAGAAATGGAAGGAAACGATGCTGTTTATCTGACTTGGGAATTTTAAATAACGTGTGCCTTGTTTAACTTGTATGTAATTGCCTGTATTCTATAAGAGTCACAGTTGATTTTCACCCTTCTGAAAATATTCAGGAATAGTATCTGAAAGATCTTCTCCAAGTTTAAAATTTGTTTTTAGAAAAGGTAGAAGCACACAGAATATGAAATACTGCACTGGCAATTTAAGGTTTTTCCATGACTCATTCAAGGAAATTGCATAATGGCCTTTCCCTGCCAAGTTCACACACTATTCTCAAATACCTTGCTATTTTCCTTATTCTATCCCTTTATTCCCCAACCCCTGTCTCTCTTTCCATCTTTTCTATATACTATCAACTTTTTTCTCTTTTTTGTAAGGCTGTAAAATGCTCTAGGGTATAGTCACGTGACACACAAGGTGACAAGGAAATCTGAAATACCCCCAACCTTGCTAGTCTGTCTCCTAGCAACTGTATAATGGGTTGCTTAGTAACGCAGAGGGTGAAAGTCACTCTTACATATCTAAAAATACTGAAATCATTTAAAAAAGATTAATAGTGGGCTTATTTATTAAAATATACTAAATCCACAGACAATCTTACCACATAGGAGATTTATTTCAGGCTGTGCTATCTTCAGAAAACCTCCACATCTTTTATAGTCTATGTACAGTGCTAGAATAACAGATTGTTGTTCGTATAAGCAAATGAAGAAAAAACCCCACAGACTTTTCTAGCCCTTTCTCTTCTATACATGGATAATCAATGTTTAAGTCTAAAGAAGGATGAAGAAATGGTTCCTAAATGATCTTTTAGGCTGGATAGATGAATAAAAATGCAGTCTTCTCTAACTCCTTCTCTTCTGCGCATGCATAATCAATTTTTAAAGGAAGATGGAGAAATGCTTCTTAAAATGCACTTTAAGGCTGGGCTTCACTTGAAGTTGTGTCTTTAGGGTTACAACCATAAAGAGAGTAACTCTTAGTCAGCTTATCCAGGGGTTATTAGAATTTAGAAATAACTGAACCACACCAAACACACTAAAATAGTTTAGTTCCAAATGATACATTATTAATTCTAAGAGATGGTATTTACTGAATTAGACATATTGAATCAGACTCTCTGGTGAAGGAACTGGGAAACTATATTTTTAAATAGTACCCCAGTTGCTTCAGCACATTTAGGAAACACTGGTGTACAGGATCATTCCAATGCCTTACAGAGAGACAGCTTCTATTAATATTTTAGTCTTAAATTTATGCCTGTAACAGTAGAAGAGGTAACTTCAAAGACCAAGTCAGTCCTAAATATTCTGCGACATCCTCCCCTTGAACTAGGACCATTGTGGGGTTTTTTTCATTTTTTTAAGAGACAGAGTCTCACTGTCCCCTGGGCTAGAGTGTAGTGGCATGATCATAGCTCACTGAAGCCTCAACTTCTGGGCTCGAGTGATCTTCCTGCCTAGGGTAATTTTTTCATTTTTTTGTAGAGACAAGGTCTCACTATGTTGCCAAGAATCCCTGGCCTCAGGTGGTCCTCCTATCTCGGCTTCCCAAAGTGCTAGGATTACAGGCACAAGCCACCACGTACAACTGGCACTTTGGCTAATAAAATTGGTCAAGCTTTGAATATTAGTCATTTATTCATTCTGCAAATTTTTTTTTTTTTTTTTTTGAGACAGAGTCTCACTTTATTGCCCAGGCTAGAGTGAGTGCCGTGGCATCAGCCTAGCTCACAGCAACCTCAAACTCCTGGGCTCAAGCAATCCTGCTGCCTCAGCCTCCCAAGTAGCTGGGACTACAGGCATGTGCCACCATGCCCGGCTAATTTTTTTTTCTATATATATTTTAGTTGGCCAATTAATTTCTTTCTATTTATAGTAGAGATGGGGTCTCGCTCTTGCTCAGGCTGGTCTCGAACTCCTGAGCTCAAACGATCCGCCCACCTCGGCCTCCCAGAGAGCTAGGATTACAGGCTTGAGCCACCGCGCCCGGCCATTCTGCAAATATTTATTAAGATAATTTTGAAATATAGTTGACAGAATTTAGTGATCAGTTGGGATTAACTTAAATGAATTAACATAAAGTATTTAGAATAGTGCCTGGAACATAGTGTTATATGAGGTTATTATTATTAATATATTTAAAATTTTTTTTTATTTAGGCATATTATGGGGTACAGATTTTAAGGTTTCAATAAATGCCCTTCCCTCTTCCCCCTACAAGTCTGAGTTTCCAGCATGACCATCCCCCAGATGGTACACATCTCACTCATTATGTATGTATCTACCCACCCCCCTTATTATTAATATTTTAATCTAGCTTGGTAGACCAGAAAGATGGTGACAATGAACTCATATTGAGAATATAGAATAACTGAGAATATGGAGAATATAAAATACTGAGGAGATGCTACATGAAGCCATGGGAAAGAAATTAAAAAAAAAGAAAGAAAAAAATTTTAAGTAATTAAAAATAAAAAAAATACTAAGGAGAATAATGGAGAAAAAGAACTAATTCCATTTACATATACTACATTTGAAATGTGGCATATGAAGATAAAATCAGTAAGAACTATGAGTCTCAAAGATGAAGGTGTGTTATATAAGACATTTAAAAAATGAATTCTGACTTTTTGTGTGGCTAGCTATACATAAAAATGAAGCAGTTGTAATTCCTCAGTATTTTATATCTAAAAAGATCAATGCATCTATAAACATTTGGAGGCACTAAATGGTATTTTGATCACTAGTACATCTATCTCACCCTGGTTCATCTACAATGTGGAATTAATTAAGATAAGGATTTCAGAGGAAAGAGAGAAACCCACATTTGGAAGGTTGGGGGAGGGGACTCTGGAGCTTTTATTTGATTACTATTAAATCCCTGTAGCCAGTGCACCATGGCAACCTTCCTAGCCTGCCACCTATTTCCATCTGCTTTGGAGAAGGAAGGGCACTGGACAAAGGTGGTTCAATGTGCATTCTTGTGAGTGTGTGTAAAATGCACCCAAATTATAAATTGTGCTTCATGAAAACAGAGATTATCTATAGTCATCTCCATTTCCTTCTCTTTCTTCTCTTCTCAGGATGCCTTTGAGCTTCTTCAAGTTTTGTCCCCTTTTTTCAAATGTCACATTTCATCAGTAGGCTTGGGTAAACCACCACTTCAATTTACAAGAGCAAAACTACAAATTAGAATGTGTATCTCAATACATAAATATTTTGTTAAAAACAGCGATTCGGTAAATGAATGAACATCAATGAGTGACTTCAAAGCATTGTATTCCAATGCCGTATATACAGTTATATATTTTTAACTTGGTTCTTCTTACCAAAAGAGAAATGTTTTTAATATTACCGAGAGCAGGCCGGGCGCGGTGGCTCAGGATATAAAAATCCTTCCCAGAATAGATAAAGCTTAGGTACCAGAATGACCAGAATGATAATTCTTACTATAGTTATCCAGAAAAAACTATTATTTAGTAATATTACATTGTGTTGACCAGAGTTTGAGAAATAGAATGTTAAGCTTTAAATAAAATTCTGAAGTCTAGATATGGGCTCACATTCTTACCTAAATTGTTAGCGTTGGAATTTGACCAAGGTGAATTCAGTGGATAGTCTTTAACGGCCACATATAGTAAAAGCCAATTCATTCAATATATCGATAGGCACTGAACCCTAAAATGAAGATAAACGTAAATTCGGTGTATCATCATAATCATGTTCATTCCCTTATTTAAATTTAGAGTTTGAAGTGTGTTTTGCTAGAGAATTTAAGGGAAACCTAGTTGCTTAAATTTACCCTTTTACATTCAAACATGCACCAAAAAGGTAGTGTGACATGGACAGGCATGGTCATTTCACAAAGGATGCAGAGGCGGTGATATGGCGTGAAGTGGACACCACGGTGAACTGTCAGCACCTCAAAAACCAGACAATGAGCTTCATCATCTTTGTGTCCAGCAGCTCCTACACTAACCTCTACCTCACAGCACTCATCACAGTATATCATAGTAACAGTTTCCATCCTTGGACCTTGAACTCCACTGGGGCAGGAAATATTTTTTATGTCTTTTATGCCAAGCCCTTGCTGTATACTGATTTCCTTGTCAGTAAATCCAATGAGTAAATCCGTCCTTATTTAACAACTCCTTGGCAGTATTTGATATTATTTAGCGCCCTTTCCTGACATCCTCTCTTTCCTTTGTTTCTGTAACATCAATGTGTTCTGCCTTACTTCCTCCTTTGGCCACTCTTTCTTTGTTTCATTTTCTGACACTTTCTTCTCTTGGAGTCTTTTACTGTTTTTAATTTCTTAAATCTGTCCCAAAATCTGGTAACACAACCTCTTAAATATCCCCCAAATCTATCTTTTTCCGATTCCGTGACATTACTTGAAATTCCAGGTTATACTTGGACAATTCTATTCCCGTACCATACCACCAGCATTATAAACATGCTGCTATCATTAGACTCCAAATAT
Organism: Mirza zaza; assembly: GCA_008750895.1. Taxonomy (NCBI): domain Eukaryota; kingdom Metazoa; phylum Chordata; class Mammalia; order Primates; family Cheirogaleidae; genus Mirza; species Mirza zaza. The sequence continues at coordinate 41,849 of VSMD01070402.1, forward strand.
ACATCTTCGCCCCTCTAGTCCTGATCTTTCTTTGAGCAGTGCCAACTCATATTCCCAGTAGCCTCCAAGACTTCTGCCCTCAACTGGGTGGCGGTGGCTCACACCTGTAATCCTAGCACTCTGGGAGGCTTAGGCGGGAGGATCACTCAAGGTCATGAGTTCGAAACCAGCCTGAGCAACAGCAAGACCCTGTCTCTACTAAAAATAGAAAGAAATTAATTGGACAACTAAAAATCTATAGAAAAAATTAGCTGGGCATGGTGGTGCATGCCTGTAGTCCCAGCTACTCGGGTGGCTGAGGCAGGAGGATCGCTTGAGCCCAGTAGTTTGAGGTTGCTATGAGCTAGGCTAATGCCATGGCACTCTAGCCTGGGCAACAAAGTGAGACTCTGTCTCAAAAAAAAAAAAAAAAAGACTTCTATTGCCTTAAATCTCAATCTCTCTATTGCCTTAAATGGTCTAACATTCAACATGCTAGATCACGTCAATTGAACTTTTCTGCCCTCAACACCTTCCCCCCCACACACACAAATATATTTCCTGCTTAGACTTGTATCCCTTCTCAAATTTCCTATTTCTGTAAATAGCACTGCTACCATTTCATTCCCTTAGTCTTTAAGGCTAAAAACTTCAAGTTTTAATTTTGACTCCTTCCTTTTTACCATGTCCAACCAATCACCACCAGGATTCTTCCTTTGAATGGTCTCTTCTATTATCCATTTCTATCCATTCTCACTGTAATTATGATGGGCTGAGACCTTCTGCTTAGATTATTGCAATAATATTGCAATAACCTCCTTCTTGGTCTCTTTGTCTCCAGTCTCTTTTTTTTTTTTTTGAGACAGAGTCTCACTTTATTGCCCAGGCTAGAGTGAGTGCCGTGGCATCAGCCTAGCTCACAGCAACCTCAAACTCCTGGGCTCAAGCAATCCTGCTGCCTCAGCCTCCCAAGTAGCTGGGACTACAGGCATGCGCCACCATGCCCGGCTAATTTTTTCTATATATATTAGTTGGCCAATTAATTTCTTTCTATTTATAGTAGAGATGGGGTCTTGCTCTTGCTCAGGCTGGTCTCGAACTCCTGAGCTCAAACGATCCGCCCACCTTGGCCTCCCAGAGAGCTAGGATTACAGGCTTGAGCCACCGCGCCCAGCCGTCTCCAGTCTCTTTCTCTACTCCACACACCTGTCAGATTAACTTTACAAAAATGATGTTCTTTTCATAAATTTGTCACTCTTTCCCATAAGAAGATAAAAGCTTCACACTGTATATGGACTCAAGCCCAAACTCCTTCAGACTGAAGTTCAAAAGATTTTGTTAACTAGCTCTATCCTTCCCATATAACACAACACTCACAATTCTGTTGATGCTCTAAGCCAATTTCTTTGTCTACTCTTTTTTTTTTTTGAGACAGAGTCTCACTCTGTTGCCCAGGCTAGAGTGAGTGCCGTGGCGGCAGCCAAGCTCACAGCAACCTCAAACTCCTGGGCTCAAGCGATCCTCCTGCCTCAGCCTCCTGAGTAGCTGGGACTACAGGCATGTGCCACCATGCCTGGCTAATTTTTTTCTATATATATTAGTTGGCCAATTAATTTCTTTCTATTTACAGTAGAGACGGGGTCTCACTCTTGCTCAGGCTGGTTTTGAACTCCTGACCTCGAGCAATCCACCCGTTTCGGCCTCCCAGAGTGCTAGGATTACAGGCCTGAGCCACCGCGTCCCACCTCTTTGTCTACTCTTATGCAGGCAGCAGATCATCACTATACTGCCTTTGCTGATATTATTTTCTCCATAAAGTAATCATTCCACTCCCATCCCATTCAAGTTTAAAAGCTACCTTTTTTTTGGAGACAAAGTCTCGCTCTGTCACCCAGGCTAGAGTGCCATGGCGTCAGCCCTGCTTACAGCAATCTCAAACGCCTGGGCTTAAGCAATCCTTCTGCCTCAGCCTCCCAAATAACTGGGACTACAGACATGTGCCACCATGCCCAGAAGAGCCACCATTTCTAATGAAGCCTTGCATGATTAACATTAGTTCAGTTTGAGATACCTGTGAGAAAACAAGCCAGAGATTGGAAGTTTACTATATGATCTGAAGCTAAGAAGAGCTATCATTAAGTCATTAGCATATAAAAAGGATTTGAAGCCTTGGGAATGAATGCACTTACTATCCACTAACAATGGATGAGATCATATAGAATATGAGGAAAACGGCCGGCGCGGTGGCTCACGCCTGTAATCCTAGCACTCTGGGAGGCCGAGGCGGGCGGATTGCTTGAGGTCAGGAGTTCAAAACCAGCCTGAGCAAGAGCGAGACCCTGTCTCTACCAAAAATAGAAAGAAATTAATTGGACAACTAATGTATATAGAAAAAATTAGCCGGGCATGGTGGCACATGCCTGTAGTCCCAGCTACTCGGGAGGCTGAGGCAGTAGGATTGCTTGAGCCCAGGAGTTTGAGGTTGCTGTGAGCTAGGCTGACGCCACGGCACTCACTCTAGCCTGGGCAACAAAGCAAGACTCTGTCTCAAAAAAAAAAAGAATATGAGGAAAAGGTCTGGGACTGAACTTTGAGGAATTCCAACATTGGAATATTAGGGAAAGGAGGAGGAACCAGCAGAGACTGACAAGAAACAAAAATGTAGGTGGGAAACCTAGAAAATGTAGAGTTTTTGAGGCCAAAGGAGGAAAGTATCTCAAGAAAGAGATAATTGTCAACTGTGACAAAACCTATCACAGATTAACAAGAACTAAAAAGTATCCAGTGGACTAGCAACAAACGTGGAGGGACTTTAGTTTAAAGGAGCGGTGGGAACAGAATCCAGATTAGAATGGATTTAGGGATAAATAGGAGGTAAAAGAAGTAGAAAAAAAGTGTTAGACCATGGTTGTTTCCTACATAAATCATAATACAGGGGATCATGCAATGAATTCAACAAGGTCCCTTTCCATACACACACAAACACATCATTCTCAAACCTACATAAATGTATAAGTCTTAATTCTTTAATTAGATTGGAAGAGTCTATAGAAAAGAGCCCATGCTACTACCTTTGAATTCCTCACCACCTAGGATGGTCTGGGGCTCATTATAGATACTCTATAAATGCTTGTTGAATATAAATGGTAAAATACTTTATTAAATACTTTTATACTATTAACCATGATAACAGTTAACGAAAATATGCACAGAGAGCTGCTCATTTAATTCAACAAACATGTATATAATGTCTAGTGTATGTTAGGTACTTTGACAGGAACTAGGACTCACATTTTGATGGAGGAGATGTATGGAAATGCAAATAAATAATTAAAATTCCACAAATATTATAAAAAATGTTTTATGCTAATATTACTGTGTATAAAAATGAACCCATTAATAGAATACTTATACATGTATATTGATGTAAGTTAAAGAAATTGGCAGTAAAAATGAGAAGTGAAGCTCGGGCTCAATGGCCGAAACCTGTAATCCCAGCACTCTGGAGGGATAGGTGGGAGGATTGCTTGAGACCAGGAGTTCCAGACCAGCCTGGGCAAAACAGCAATACTCTATCTATCTATACAAAAAATTTTTTTAATTAGCCAAGTGTGGTGGCACATGCCTGTAGTTCCAGCTACTGGTGAGACTGAGGCAGGAGGATTGCTTGAGCCCTGGAATTCAAGGCTGCAGTGAGCTATAATCTTGCCATTGAGCTCCAGCCTGGGTTACAGATCAAGACCTTGTCTCGGGCCGGGCGCGGTGGCTCACGCCTGTAATCCTAGCACTCTGGGAGGCCGAGGCGGGCGGATTGCTCAAGGTCAGGAGTTCAAAACCAGCCTGAGCGAGACCCCATCTCTACTATAAAAATAGAAAGAAATTAATTGGCCAACTAATATATATATAAAAAAAAAATTAGCCGGGCATGGTGGCGCATGCCTGTAGTCCCAGCTACTCGGGAGGCTGAGGCAGCAGGATTGCTCGAGCTCAGGAGTTTGAGGTTGCTGTGAGCTAGGCTGACGCCACGGCACTCACTCTAGCCTGGGCAACAAAGCGAGACTCTGTCTCAAAAAAANAAAAAAAAAAAAAAAAAAAAAAAAAAGACCTTGCCTCAAAAAATATAAATTAACTTTTTTTTTGAGATAGGATATTCCTCTGTTGCCCCAGCTAGAGTGCAGTGGTGTCATCATAGCTTACTGCAACCTCAAGCTCCTGGGCTCAAGTGATCCTCCTGCCTCAGCCTCCTGAGTAGCTGGGACTACAAGTGTGTGCCACCACTCCCAGGATTTTCTGTTTTATGTACAGATGGGGTCTTGCTCTTGCTCAGGCTGGTCTTGAACTCCTGGACTCAAGCAACCCTCCCACCTCAGCCTCCTAAAGTGATAGAATTACAGGTGTGAGCCATTGTGCCCTGCTCAGAAGTGAACTATTAAAAAAATATTTTTTTGGCTAGGTGAGGTGGCTCACCCCTGTAATCCTAGCACTTTGGGAGGCCAAGGTAGGAGGGTTGCTTGAGCTCCGGAGTTTGAGACCAGCCTAAGCAAGAGTGAGACCCCATATCTATCAAAAAGAAAGAGAAAAGAAAAAAATATTTTTTTTACTTTCCACAGTTTGAATGCTATTACATCAGATAATGAGAAGCAAAAAGAAGAGATTATTTCCCCTGATCTCCTATTTATATATTTAAGATTATCAATGCTCGGCCGGGCGCGGTGGCTCAAGCCTGTAATCCTAGCTCTCTGGGAGGCCGAGGTGGGCGGATCGTTTGAGCTCAGGAGTTCGAGACCAGCCTGAGCAAGAGCGAGACCCCATCTCTACTATAAATAGAAAGAAATTAATTGGCCAACTAAAATATATATAGAAAAAATTAGCCGGGCATGGTGGCACATGCCTGTAGTCCCAGCTACTTGGGAGGCTGAGGCAGCAGGATTGCTTGAGCCCAGGAGTTTGAGGTTGCTGTGAGCTAGGCTGATGCCACGGCACTCACTCTAGCCTGGGCAATAAAGTGAAACTCTGTCTCAAAAAAA
>VSMD01070403.1:0-58290 GCA_008750895.1 Mirza zaza
TTCTTTTGGAAAGTTTCTGTTCATGTCTTTTGCCCACTTTTTGATAGGGTTGTTTGATTTTTCCTTGCTGATTTTCCTGAGTTCTAAATAGATTCTAGTTATCAACCCTTTATCAGATGTGTAGCTTGGGAAAATTTTCTCCCACTCTGTGGGTTGTCTGTTTGCTCTCTTGACAGTTTCTTTGGCTGTGCAGAAGCTTTTAAATTTGATCAGTCCCATTTATTTATTTTTGTTGCTGCTATGATTGCCTTTGGGGTCTTCTTCATAAATTCTTTCCTAGTCCAATGTCTAGAAGAGTATTTCCAACGTTTTCCTCTAGAATTCTGATTGTTTCACACCTAAGATTCAAGTCTTTTACTCAGTGTGAGTTGATATTTGTGAGAGGTGAAAGGTGTGGATCCTGATCTGTTTTAATAATTTTCCATAAATATGGATAAGTGAGTGCCTTTCTGCAATCCTGAATTATGTTAACAATGAGAGTAGGTAAATGCACACTTTGTTAGGATGAAGCAGAAATGCTTGCCACTTGGGTAGGACAGGTGAATGTGTAATTCTTGAACAGTTTTTATGTAATAATGGTCTTAAAGATGATAGAAAATGCTGAGCTCAGTATTTTGTTTTAGAAGAAGTGATTCTTTAATATAATTATTAGCCCATTGTAAAAGTTTCAAAGCTATTTAATGATGTTGACCACTATTTGGAAATAAGCACTTTGACTTCCATAAGTGTAGTAGTCCCCCAACTCTACCCATTCTCAGAAGCAACATGGCTAGCCAGGAGAAAAATAATGTCATTGTTATCTCAAATTTTTTGTTCTTTGTTTAATTCTCAGATTTTTGTTCTCATACTAGGTGCTTGGGAAGTCTTCTGTGTTTTGTTTTCATAGCAACGTGAAGAATGCTTTAGTGATAGACCAGTAGAACTACTTAATGTAGTGTAGAATATTTTCAATTTATTTTTTATAACAGAAGTATTTGATTCAGCTGTAACTTATATATAGTAAAATACACAATCTTATATGTTTAACTTAATTTTGACAAATGTATATACTCGTGTAATTATCACCCAGATCAAAATATAGAGCATTTTTGTCACTGCAGAAAGTGCCCTGGATTGATAGGGAATTCTTTTTTTCTGTTTTCCCACCCGCATAGAGACTTCTGAAAAAATTTGTAAGATGGTTGGGAATAGATTAAACCAAATATTTAATTAATTATCAGGTTGTATATGATTTCTTTAGGTAGCAGGACAGCAGTGAACTTAATCTTTTTTCCTATTTTCTTTACTACAACAGTGATTTCTGACCATTATTTTTACACTATATAGGGTTTGAATTTCCTAAAGTGTAATATATATTTGCATATGAAGAGAGCTAGATATGAAGTACCCCTTCTTTTTCTCAATAAGAAAAAGAAAAATATTTTGGTTAACTTGAATAGAGAAACATTCAGTTGATATAGATGAAATAATTAAATGTCTAATTAAAATATTTATTAATTGCACATATATACTTTTAAAATCTTAAAAAACTTTGAGATAATTATATATTCACATGCAGTTGTAAAAAAAAGGGAAATCTCAGCAGGGCGCAGTGGCTCATGCCTGTAATCCTAGCACTCTAGGAGGCCAAGGTGGGAAGATCGCTCAAGACAGGAGTTTGAGACCAGTCTGAGCAAGAGTAGACCCCTTTCTACTAAAAATAGAAAGAAATTAATTGGCCAACTAAAAATATATAGAAAAAATTAGCTGGACATGGTGGCGCATGCCTGTAGTCCCTGCTACTCTTGAGGTTGAGGCAGAAGGATCGCTTGAGCCCAGGAGTTTGAGGTTGCTGTGAGCTAGGTTGACACCACGGCACTCTAGCCTGGGCAACAGAGTGACTCTGTCTCAAAAAAAAAAAAAGAAATCTCATATATTCGCTCACCCATTTTACCCTAAATAAAATTTAAAATATTACCTTTTTCACACTTATTTTATGAACAGATTTATTCAAGTTTTCCATCTCTTCACAGACATATCATTAATATTTACCAGAAACTACTTTTAAAGTTATCAACTGTGGTTTTCTGGGAGGATATCATGTTCGCTTTCTTTTTCAACTTCCGAGTTATTTGAGATAGAACACTTTAAAAATCTGTAAATGCTGCTATCACTGGAATATTTACCCCACACTACAGAATCCGTTTATGTGGCATTAGGAGGGTTGCCATCATTTTGATGTTCTTTTCTTATCTTTCTCACTTTTCAAGCCTTTTACTGCATTGCATTCTAGCTGATCTTCAAAGGCATTCTTCAATAGTAGCTACTTCTTTTAATTGTGAGAGCACTCTCCAGAAATAAGTATTAAACCTGTATTTAAAATTAAATCTGTATTTTAAGTTGTTACCACTTCCCCCCAAAAAAAACTTGCTAGGTATAATAACCTTGACAAAGCATCCAGCACTAATGTTGCTTGAAATCTTTCCATACGTCAGTGTCTCTGTGCTTAGTGATTGAGAACTTTACTGTCTCAGCCATTTCACAGACTCTGACTGGATAGATACCTCTGAGACTGTGATTTCACTGGTGAGGTCTTCCTCTTTTGAAATCCCAGACACCATTTACCTGGACATGACTGTAGGCTTGGATTTCTTACTTCCAGAAATTTTTGAAGCCTTTTCTTCCCTCTGCACCTCCTTCTTTCCCTCCCTCTCACTACAACCACTGTATATACAAGGTGTGTTAGAGTTGATAGTATCATTAACTTTCTCTTATGTGGAAAAATTATTTGGTGTTTTTATTCAGTTCATTGTATTTTTCTACTTTTTACAAGGGCTTTCACATGTTTAATTTTTATTCTCTTTTTGAGTATTTTGATGGCCATGCATCCATCATCTTGTTTATAATCATTAGATGGTGTTGGAGTAAGGTTTTTGTTTGTGTGTTTTGTTGTTGTTTGAGACAAGGTTTCACTCTATTGCCTGGGGTAGAGTGCCGTGATGGTATCATCATAGCTTGCTGCAACCTCAAATGCCTGAGTCAAGCGATCCTCCTGTCTCAACCTCCTGAATAGCCGGGACTACAGCCAAGTCCCATCACACCCAGCTAATTTTTCTATTTTTTGTAGAGACAGGGTCTTGCCATGTTGTTCCGGCTGGTCTTGAATTCCTGCCCTCATGTTATCCCCCTGCCTTGGCTTCCCAAAGTGCTAGGATTAGAAGTGTGAGCTACTGTGCCCTGCCTGGAGCAAGTTTTTAGTAATGCATACAGGGCCACGATGATAATGTGACTTCTTTTACATCTATCTCTACAGTGTATCTTTTAGTGTGAGAACTTAAACACACAAAATCAGGGGCCTATGCTCTGGTGCCCTTGAATTTGGTTATAAGGTGTTATAATACTGGTAATTACAATAAACCCAATATTGATAATTATAATAACCCACCTAGAATCTAAATTGTTACATTGAAATTAGTTTTTAAAGTGAGCAGGAGCCATATTGCCACATTCTATGAACTAATTCCCCTCATTAACAACTCCTGTCTTTTCCTTTATAATATTTCCTTTAAAAGAAAACTTTGCAGATGTCGTTTGAATGATTTAGAATGATGTGCAACAGTTATGACAGGCTGGTTGCACCACTGAAAGCCTCCTTTGTCATTGCCAGCTAGGAAGTCATGTATTTGAACTGGCCTTTTTCTTGTTTGCCCGGGGTGAGCAGAGAGTGATGATTTAGTAGAGCTGTTTGCTGCTTCCTAACTGTTTTAGGAAGTTAGACTTTGTGGCTGTAAGTGTAGGCGGTGGCAGGCAGATGTTACTAGTCTTTAATCATCTAATCTTACCTCTGAGGCAAGTGGAATTATTTTTAGAATGGAGTAGATATTGTGGTTTGTTTTTCCTTCCCTCTTTTACTCCCTCTTTCTCACACCTTTCTCTTTCCCTCTGTTCTTTTACCCTCCCCTGCCCTTCCCTCCTTCTGGATTCTTAAAGTAGGTCGAATTAGGAAATGTGAGTAATTTTTACAGACTGATATTTACAGATGTGACAGTCTTTCCAGATTGGTTCCCTTCATTTAAGAAGGAAATTTCTTTGTAGTCTAGTTTTTTTTTTGGTTTTATGATCCATGTCTAATCTAGAGAAGTTTAGGAATAGTAAGACTAGAAGGGTTTGGCATATTTATGTGCTGGTGCTGATTTTCTTTTTATTCTTTTTTATTTTTCTTGTGCCCCAGGTTCTTCCTCACTGTTGATGGGGGTTGGGGTGGGATGGAGGAAACAAGGGGTTATTGAGGAATGTTGATATGGTGACAAGGTTGTTTTTATTTTCATATTTATATTAAAATAGTTTTTTGGGGGCTTGCCATGTCTGTGTTTCCCTGGGTGGGGAGAGATAGTAGCTTGTGTGTGTTGGGAAAATACTATAAATAGGATGTTTCTAAAATTTCCAGAAATTAGTAATGTTACTTAATTCCCCAAGATGAATTAGCCCAAAGTCTAATTTATTCTTCTTCAAAAAATTAATTTCCTTCAAAATTGAAAAACATTTTTAAGAAGAAAATATATTTACTGAGATAACCATTTCTCCCATCAAGCAAAGATATAAGAGTGAAAATACTCAATGTTGGTAAAGGTATATTGAAAAAAGTATATAGAACTTATCTGGAAAGTAATTTCTTAATACTTACCAAAATCATACTTTTTCATCTAATAAAGTTTCCTTTCCAGAATCAGTTTTAAAGAAAGTCATTAAGACAGAGATTTATGATCAAAGATTTAAGTCCCAAAATGCTCATTATTACAATATTTATAATAGGAAAAAACCTGGGACAAAAGATTATACATCCAAAAAGTAAGAGTGTGACTAAATAAATTATAGTATTAGTATGTAATGGATTATTACAGAAAAACAAAAATGTTTTTGAAGAACATTTAATGATAGGAAGAATATTAAATGTTAATATAAAATGAAAAAATGAAATCTATATGCTTTCATTTTACATTTCTTCATGAAGTTTTTGCTATATACAAAAGAAAATACAGTCACGTGTTGCTCAATGATGGGACATATTGTGAGAAGTAGGAGGGATTTTGACGTTGTGCAAACAATGTTGAACATCAGAAAGTGTACTTACACAAACCTACATGGTATAGCCCACTGCACATTTAGGCTATAAGTGTACCTATTGCTCCTAGGCTACAAACTTATACAGCTTGTCACTATACTAGATACTGTAGGCAGTTGTAAGATAAAAGTAAGTATTTGTATATCTAAACATAGAAAAGGCACAGTAAAAATACTGTATAAAAGATTAAAAATGGTACACTTGTGTAGTGGACTGACTATGACTAGAGCTTGCAGGACTGAGTGAGTGAATGGTGAGTAAATGTGAAGGCCTAGGACATTACACTAATTAGACTTTATAAACACTGTATACTTAGGCTATGCTAAATTTATAAAAAATTTTTTCTTTCTTCAATAATAAATTAACCTTAGCCTTTTTACTATAGAAACATTAAAGATTTTTTAAACTTTTGACTCTTTTGTAGTAATACTTAGCTTAAAACACAAGTACATAACTATACAAAAATATTTTCTTTATATCTTTATTCTATAGGCTTTTTTCTATTTAAAAATTTCTTAATTTTATTTTTTACCTCTTAAGCTTATTTGGTAAACATTAACACACAAAGGCACACATTAACCTAGGCCTGCCTATACAGGGTTAGTATCGTTAATATCACTGTGTTTCACTTTCCCATCTTTTCTCACTGGTAGGTCTTCAGGCATGGAGCTCCCATCTCTTATGATAACAATGTCTTCTGGAATACTTACTGAAGGACCTGCCTGAGGCTATTTTACTGTTAACTTTTTTTTTTTTTCAAATAAATAGGAGCACACTAAAATAATGGTAAAAATATAGGCCAGGCACAGTGGCTTATGCCTGAGCTCCTACCACTTTGGGATGCTGAGGTGAGAGGATCATAGGTCACTTGAGGCCAAGGAGTTTGAGACCAGCCTGGGCAACATAGGGAGACCTAGGAGTTCAAGGCTGCAGTGAGCTATGATTAGGCCACTGCACTCCAGCCTAGGCAATAGGGTGAGACCCTCCCCCCTTTCCAAAAAAGTATGGTATAATAAATACATAAACCAGTACATAATCTCTTATTATCAAGTTTTATGTGCTGTACATAATTGTACTGCTTTTATGTGACTGGCAGCACATCAGATTTGTTTACCACAAACACGTGAGCAATGCATTGCTCCATGGACATTACATGACACCTATGATGTCACTAGGCAATAGGAAGTTTTTAGCTCCATCATAATATTATGGGAACACAGTTGCATATGTGGTCTGTTTTTGATGGAGGTGAGAACTTGTCATGTGGTGCGTGACTGTATGTAATGTGTATATATGGTACAAAGTATAATAAAATGAATACCTGTGAACATACCATACAACTTTACTGGTATTGTTAAATATAATAAATTATGAAGTATGCATATAAAGATAAGTATTCCAAAATAATTCTTATTTTGGGGAGTTAGAATTATAAATGATTTTTAGTTTTTACTCATATATTTATGTTTTTCTAAAACGCATACAAGAGGTATGTACTTTCAAAATGGCAAAATATTATTAAACATTATTTATTGAAAGAAGGAAAAAATTTAAGCTGCTTTCTAACTCCCATCTCATTGGAAAGTACATTCTGAAAGTGTCTTCTGCCACCTGTTATCTCCTGAGTGACATATCATAGTCAGATACATAGGGTGGCATTATCTACCAGTTGTAGGAAGTGCATTATGACAGAGCTCTAGAGAGATGACAGGCTGACAGCCATAGGAATTGTAGAGACCTTATCTTCTAGCTGGTGTTTGAGTGACCTGTACAAAATGTATTTTAGAAATCTAATAGTCAACAAGCAGGCAGGCACATGGTGAGATACCAAAGAATGATGTGTTGTGAAAGAAGAGAAAACAGGAAGAGGAACTGATTTAAATTGAGTGGTCAAGGGAAAGCTGCTGAGGGGTTTGAACTAGGACCTAAGTGACAAGAAAGAGATAGGCTTACAGTGATTGAGGAGTAGAGGGAGCAACATGGGCAAGAGCTCTGCAGTACACTGTGGGAACAGAAAAAAGGCAAGTGTGGTTGGGATATGGTGAATGAGGGGCAAAATGTAAGAGGAAGAGGGGAGGTAGGTGGAGTCAGATCATAAGGGGATTTCCAGGCTTTTGTAAAAATTTGGATTTTATACTCAGTATAATAGGAAATTGTTGGATGGTGTTAAGCAGGAAAATAGCATGATCTAACTGCTATGTGGAAAATCATTGTATGGGGGCAAGAATGGGAATGGGGAGACCAGTAAAAAGTCATTTACAGTGGTCCAGATGAGAGTTAATTAATGGTGGCCATTGTAGAAGCATTGAGGAAGGAGAGAAGTATAATACATAGATTTGAGGTCTTTTTATAAGTAGACCCAGTGGCTCTTGCTGAGTATTGTATATGGGGGACTGCAGGAAGGAGGGGAACCAGAGACGGTTTTTAGGTATTTGAGCTGAGCAACTGGGAAGAAGGTGTTGCCATTTATAATGATGGACAAGATGATGATATGGGTCAGGCAAGTTTAGTGGAAATACTGAGAATTATAATTTGAAATAGTGAGTTTGGGCTGCTTTTGAGATGTTGAATAGACATATATGAGCTTGGAGCAAGGTAAAGAGTTTGGGGATTGAAGATAAACATTTGTGAGTCTTTGGTGTATGGATACATGATTTTTTTTTAATTTCAGTAGATTTAGGGAGAAGTGGTTTTTTGATGAAGTCTGGGCTTCTAGTGTACCCATCACCTGAGTAGGGTGCATTGTACCCAATAAGTAATTATTCATCCCTCCCTCCCCACCCCTACCCCCTTCTGAGTCTCCAGTGTCCTTTATAACACTCTGTGTGACCATGTATACCCATAGATACAGTATTTAAAGCCATGGGACTGTGTGAGATCACTAAGTGAGAAATAGAAGTAATGAGGAATGAGTCTTGGGGACTCCAAATAAAGGTCTTGGCAGAGGAGGAGCAGCAGCAAAGGTGGCAAAAAGGGAACAGTTAGGTGGGAGGAAAACTGCAGCAGAGGAAGGTTGATTTGATTCACAACCTGAGCGACATGAAGGTGAAAGAAGAGAGTTTTCCAGACAGAAGTATGGGTCTAGTTGAATGCTACTGAGAGGGAGGGAATATGATAATATTGGAGACGTAACCTTTGTATATTAGTTTTCTGAGGCTGCTGTAACAAATTGCCACAAATTTGGTGCACCAAAATTTATTCTCTCAAAGTTCTGAAGGCTAAAGGTCCAAAAGGGCTTTCTTCCCTTCATGGCGCTCAGGGGGAGAATCCATTCCTTGCCTCTTCTAGCTTCTAGGGGCTGCCTCAGCATTCCTGGGCTTTTGCCCGTGTCTCTCCAGTCTCTGCTTCCATCTTCACATGGTCTTCTCCTCTGTGTGTCTCTCTAAACTCCCTTTGCCACTCATTCCCTTACAAGAACATTCTTTGTGTCTCTCTTAACAGGAACACTTTTTTTTTTTTTCAATTGCAATGACTTTATTTTAGTGGCTTTTCAGGCCCCCAAAAGAGTCTCTTTTGATGAGGCTGTCACCCAGTCAACCATTTTCACGGTGGAGTCCTAATCACTGATTCTGTTTCGTAGATCTCAATAATTCCTTCATATGATCCCTTTTCCATTCCTTCATATGAGGTTACACCGTTCTGCAAAGTACATTCATCTTTCTCTAATACTCTGAGATGGCATATTCTGGTTCCTACATTGTGTTCAAACCAGATCGTTTCTTATTCTCTGTTGTCATTAATGCTTTCATTAACTTCTTATTCCTCTTAGCACAGTCAGGGCATAACATATTATCGTCCAGGGCCAGGGATGGGAAATGGCAGGCTGGTAACAGGAGGAGAGAAATCATCTTCCTGGGAGTGGTGGGCACCCAGGCCTGACCCGCATGAAACTGCAGACGAACCCAACCCTTTTTGTCTGCTGGGACAGTTTTGCCATGGACCACGCACCACCTGACGTCAGAGGCTTGTGTCAAAAAGGCCTCAGCAAAAGCAGGAAGAGAACAGGAATTCACAGCCTTAGTCTGAACAGCTTTTGCAGCAATCCTTCCCCACGCTGCCAACGAAGATTCCCAAGGTGTCGATATCACTTCGACAATACCAGTCCCTTCTGCTTCCTTGTTCATCTTGCAACATTCTGGAAGCTTTGTTCTCTTGGTCCTTGCTCTCTTGGTCCCTGTCTTGTGTGTCCTTGAATATGGGTGTACTCTGGCTTCCTTTGATGTTTAGGGGATATCATATTTCTGTTCAGGATAAGCATGCTGCTGAAGCCTCTGAAAAACTTCTGTTTTCTTGCCATCAGTACTCAAATTGAGTTGTTGGCACCAGTACCGCAAAGTGTCTCGACATACACTATTGATGGGAGGCAAAATGGTTGGCAAAGGAAGAATTAGTGCTTTCCGTCTAGCTTTTGGGGGATCTTTGAACTGTTCATCTGTTGGAGGTAGATGAACTTCACAGTGTTTCCCAGGGTTGTTCAGTTTGACATCAGAAGTTGAAGAAACAGTTGATTCCAATCGTTGTTCTATATTTGATTCGTCAAATGGAACCAATGTCAAAATCACTCTCTCCTCATCATCTATTTCCTCCTCAAAGAAATTCTTCTTGCTGCTTTCATAAGAGTCTGACATTTTCAGCAACACCTAGAGGAATGCAAAGCCAGCAATGTTCAGGACGTGTGCAGTTTACTTTTTTTTCCTTTTTCTTGTATGTGTGTGTTTTTTTTTTTTTTAGATGACCCTGCGGTGCGCATGCTGGCCCGCCAGACAGAGCACCCAGGGCCAATTTACTTCTTTTAATCTCAACAGGAACACTTTTGATGTCATTTAGGGTCTGCCGGGATGATCCAGGGTAATCCCATCTCAAAATTCTTAATTCATCCACCAAGACCCTTTTTCCAAATGAGATAACTTCTAGACATTATAAATTCCAGGGACTTGACTTTATATGTTTGAGTGGCCATTTTCAACTTACTACCCCTTAGTTTTAGAAACATGGTGGTCATTGGAGATCTCAATTAGAATAGTTTCTTTGGAGCAGTAGAGACAAAAGAGAATCATTTGTACTTTCATGTTTGTTGCCACTTAGACAACTCCTGTCGTCTTATCCCAAGACTCTGTGCAAGTTGATCCCACTGCTTTTCTTTTAGGTAATCAGTAATTGTATGCCTGTGGTTAGCTTCAAGTTTCACATTTGACATGAGAAAGAATCAAAGTTCTCAGAAGCGTCTCTGCCACTTTCTTTTGGTTCATTGTTGATCTCTGTGATCCAAGTTGGCATTGTTTAGCAGTGACTATTATTTCAGTAGCCAAAATTTGGTTTATTTCAGATTTAAAACATCTCTGTTTTGGGTAATGTCAGTATATTATTTCTATCATAACCTGATTGATAACCATGTTGCTGTAAAATTCCTGCTCAGAATATGGATTAGAAGTCATTTAGGTAATATATAGGTATGGTGGGCATTTTAAATACATATACTATCTGAAGAGAGATCAAGGGGACTCTGAGAAAAATGCTATTTTACCATTTTTTTCTTATCAGCTTTGTGAAACACAGATGTTAAAACTGGCACACTTGGTGTGCTACTGCTCAGCTGAATAACTGAGCTGCTCTCAGTTATTCTCTGCAGGCTTTCCGTGATCCCTGCTGCACAGTGGAGAGTAGCAGAGGTGATATATGAGTTACATCTGGCTGTTGGTGACATTGCATGAACAAGAGATAGTGATTGCATTAGAAAGGGATCTGCTTCTCTGGGGGGGAATTCTAGCAACAAAGGAATCCCTTCATCCCCATTTCTTCCTTATATTGGAACTGAAATGACTGGGAGTCTTAGATTGGTGTTAAGTGGTTGGGGCAGGGTTGTGCTTCCTCCACATAGGAGGCTTTACTTTCTCAGGAAGCCGACTTGATCACCATACTCTAAATCTTTAGTCGTGGGACCATTTTCACAAACTACTAGAGTGCTGGTTTGGGACTGATGTGTGTCCCTCAGTGCCCTTCCATATTAGAGCAGTGGCCTTAGTTTAACATGGTGAAAAGAACACAGGCTTTGGGGTTAGACCAGATTAATTCACTTAATAGTTCTGTAATCTTTGGCAAGTTATATACCTTCTTGGGGCCTCTGTTTGCTCATTGGTAAATGGAGTTGAAGGCATCTGGTATAATGCTCACCACAATTTAGACATCTAATATATGTTAGATGCCACCATTAACACATCTCTTCATTCATTTTTTTTATTGATATGTAATTTTCTTCATGGCCTTTGATGAGTTTATATTAAGCAGAATTCTGAAGGAATATCCAGTTGTTGACACAGCATCTCTTTTGGGAAAGAAATAATGACCCTCTTCCCTTAGTCTTGTCACTCTGTGACAGTTACTGTTAGGTCTTGGATTCTAGCACATGGGAAAACTATCATAGTTGTCAGGGTATATTTCCTGAGGGAGACTTTCTTTAATTGTAAAATTTAGTAAAGAAGGCAAAATAAAGTTGGAGTATTCTCTTTGTAGGTGAAATTCTGGTCAAAGGCTCAGATATTGGGAGGGGTGTTGCCGAGGAATGAGTGGTAAATAGGTCAACTTGTCCAACATAGAGTATTCTAAGAGGTTTTTGGAAGAAGGAACTGTAAGAATGAGTCCACTTGGGAGAGGATCAGTAATGGAAGCAGCAATGAGATGACTTTAACAGAGAGGTCATTACTGATTACCTGCCATGTAGTCCCTGGGCTTCCGTGTGGTGCCAGGTGCTGTATTGTGAACAGAGGATGGTGAGTTGGCCTTTGGAGTTAGCTCAGACCTGCGCTCAGAAATTACTCTACAGCTCCTAGGTTTGTGACCTGGGGCAAACTGCTCACCTGTCTAATGGGAATGAGACTCTATGTCTTTGACTTCTAAGATCCTCTCAATTTAGTAACATCAGAGGAGGAGGGGGGACATTTCCTCATTAAATTATTCATCACTTGTAGCCAATTGTAAGGTGTTTCCTGGTTACAGAAATGCTAATGTGATTTTTTAAAAAGTACATTTTAAGAGCAAAGCAATATGGTAGCAGCCTTCTTAGTGGTTGGCAAAATTACTAAGAATGTGTGCTAAATGCCCATCTAAGTTAGTATTCAGTGAATTGTAGCAATAATTAATGGATGAAAGGATATGAAAAATAATTTGATTGGGAGCATCTGAAGAAAGAATTTTAAACAACAGGGTTATAATGTGACCAGGATCTGAAATAGGACAAGAATGAGAGGAAAGACCAGATAAAAGTTTAAGTGATATTATAGAGATAAATAAGTGTACACATGAGGAGAAAGTTTTACCTCTTTACAAACAAAATTTTCATTGGTTATAGTAATAACTTTGTGGCATATATTCTAGTTTGAACAGGGGGAATGTGGCAATTATATGGGATAAATTGACTCCTGTGCCATCTTCTGGGCATATTATGATATTTCTGAACTTCGTGCTACCTAAGCTGCTAACCATAATAAATAAAGCATTGGCTAACTCATAGGTTTAAAAAAAATGTTTTTATTTTTGTTGTTTTTGTTTTGTGGGGTGGGCAGCTAGCTAGGGACTTCTTATTAATTTATTAGTTTCTTAGTTCAGTTGCCTGGCCAAGAAATTCTTTGCCTACATTTTAGACATCTTATGTTTTGATTAGAGTGATACAGAATTTTTAGCTCTTCTTTCTTTCTTTTCTTTTTTTTTGCCCCAGGTCCAGCAAGACTATGAATCTCTGTTCCAAATGCTTTGCTGGTAAGTGCAGAAAAAGGGTTTTTTATTTATTTTCATTTTTCTTCTTTTGGTTGTTTTGAAGACTATCTAAATCATTTGACCCTCCTTTGGACCTATGCATGGGGTTTTGTTTTCTTAGCTTGTGTATAAAAAGTTTCTCTTCACCAAGGTGCTTCATATATGTGTGTAATACTATACAGTCTTCCATAAGTGAAATCCTATCTCCTGTGTACTTGCACCAAACTTTCCTTGATTTACTGTTGTTGGTGTACAGTGGAATTGTAAAAGCATGTTTTCAGTCAGGCAGTTTATATTCATTGCTCATCTTGACTCGAATGATTAATGGTGAATGTTGCTTTATCAATGAGAATATAATGGAAATAATATTTAAATGTTGGAGTAAGAGAATCATGCTGAGTTAGCCCCCTTCTAATTAAATTCCATATTGAAATCACCTTGGGTAAGTCACTTAATCTCTTTGGACCATACGTTCATCATATGTAAAAGGAAAGACTTGGGTTTGATGTTTGCCGAGGGCCTTTTCTAGCCCCAAAATGCTAATTGGTCAGCTTCTTGAATTATGACTCCTTCATGAAGTTCAAACCTTTAGGTCTTTCTTTTTTTTCTTAAAAAACTTTATGGCCAGGCAGCTGTAATCCTAGCACTCTGGGAGACTGAGGTGGGAGGATCACTTGAGGCGAGGAGTTCCAGCCCAGCCGCCTGAGCAAGAGTGAGACCCTGTCTACAAAAAAGAGAAAAATTAGCTGGGTGTGGTGGCACATGCGTATAGTCCCAGCTACTTGGGAGGCTGAGGCAGGAGAGTCGCTTGAGCCCAGGAGTTTGAGGTTATAGTGAGCTGTGATGAAGCCACTGTATTCTAGCCAGGGAGACAGAGCCCCCCCCCAAAAAAATAAAACCAACTTTATTTCTAGTGATCTTATATATAAAATAACTAAGTCTTTACTAATTAGGATTTGTTTAACTGTCTTTATACATTCTTTCAAAGATAAAGCTGGACATTAGTTAAAGTGGTAAAGACAGATTTTAGTCAGTAATATACCGTTGTAATAGGGAAGAGAGTCCAGCGTGAACTGAAGTCAACTTCAGTTTGCACAGAGGTGACTGGAAGTTTTAAAGGGAGGAGGAAGGGGTCTACTGCAGTGTGAACAGAGGCTCAGTAGAGCCAGAGAAGTGAAAAATTGCAAAGAGTATGCTGTTTAGGTCAGCTGTGTCCATTAGCTAGCTCTGAGACAGGGAAATAGAGGCCCCATTCTTCCTGATGATTACATTTTAAAGGAATGGCTTTCAGGCCCTTGGGAAAGACAATCCCAAGTTGTAGGAGGTACCTGTATATCTCAAAGGGACAGGGGAAAGGATTCACAATTACAAGCCCTTTTTAGTAAAAGCTCTAAGTGGTTGGTCAGGGCCTATCTTCAGGCGTTGGCTAGAGCAAACTGTAAATTCTTTGGCAGGCTTGGGCTTTAAGAGACTAACACTTTGGTTAAGGGTGGCTGGGATCATTCTAGGGATGTTGCCTTGACCTGTTAGAAACTGTGTTGGGCTCAGAGGAACCTGGCTAGAGTTTTATCATAGATTTTTTGTTGATTTTCTTCTTCTGTTCATTATGCTGTTTGGACAAGGGAATGAACATCATGGTATAAGCTTTAGACTTTTACATTCATGTCTAAGCTAGGAGGAAAGGAATTGGGAGAGTTGGGGAAGCTCGCAGCTTTTGTCTATTCAAAGTGTAGAAATTGTCAAATAGTTTAGGTTTTTAAAGGAAAGAAATATTGGTGTGTTTCCCCCCTGCTATTTTAACGATATTTGTTCTGTGTTAAAGGACTGTATTCTGCTTCTCTTACTTTGCATATGTTCTGTTACAGATATGAAGAAATAACTTCCTCACCAATGAGTAATTAACTTTATAATAAAGATGAAAGTGACAGAGAGACAAATGTATACAGGTTGAGAATCCTAAATCTGAAAATTCAAAATGCTCCAAAATGCAAATGTTCTAAAATCCAAACAAATCACAAATCCAAGACACTTCTGGTTCCAAGCATTTTTTATAAGAGATACTCAACTTGTATTAGATTGTATATCTGTCTTCTTGTAGAGATCCCCCTTGTAATTTAGTAAAACATAGTTTTGGGAGAAGGTCAGAAACCTATCAATAGGAAGGCTTGTCTCAAATACTCATGAAGAACTCTCTAATGTCCCTAAAGGAAAATAAAGTTTAAAAAATTACCTTTGACGTCAAAGTTTTGCCACAGTCTTTGTGTTTCTTTGAGTTAGTTACAGTTTTATTTTCTATGGTGGTAATTGTTTATTTCTGGTGATCCATGCCGGTTTACTTTTTATACAGCTTTGCTACTTTTGCCTTTAAAGATAGTAAGAAGATATTTTCAAGTTCATAAGGAAAATATTCTTTCCTCTTTATCTTTACCCTCACACTCC
This sequence comes from Mirza zaza, assembly GCA_008750895.1. Lineage (NCBI taxonomy): Eukaryota > Metazoa > Chordata > Mammalia > Primates > Cheirogaleidae > Mirza > Mirza zaza. The sequence continues at coordinate 15,290 of VSMD01070403.1, forward strand.
TGCTATCCCTAGTAGCAGTTGCCTGGAATGATTGGTAACATTCTGCTTGCTGAAGCAGAATTTTGTGTTCTTTCTGAAATTCAAAACAAAAGAAATCATTGAACTTTAAAAATACATTTGTGAATGTCATATCAGTATGAAGATAGGGAGAGTTTAGTGAATGTATTATTGCAAGAGAGGCATGAGTTGTACAAGACAACATGAAGACTACTTTGGCCACTGTCACTGATTTTAAATACTGTTTTTTAAAAGTACATTATAAAATGTACATGTACTTTAAAAGATGGAAAATAACTTTAAAAATAGTTACTGTGTATCACTAGGTTAAAGATTTTTCAGGATTCTTTTTCAAAATAAATGTACGTTGTGAAAAATGAATTTGTTGTAACTTGTTTATATAAAATTGAATGAAATGAAGAAAAAACATGTTTAAAATCTTGTTGAGATAGTAAGTTGTAGGTTAGGAACTGTAGGTGCTGGTTAAATGTTAACTTCGGTAGCTTTTGCTGCTGATGAAATATTCTGCTAAATGGTAGCGCATGCCCCTCCCCCCCAACCATCATCACTTTAGATATTTTCTCTCTCCCTCTCTCTCTCTTTATAAAAGATTCTGGGCTGTTTCAGTTTAGAGGAAGGGACTTAGAAGGGAAAGGAAATGAGTATATGAAGAGTGAGAGTTACTAAAAAACCATTAAAATATTAGTTACTGGTAAATTATATACCAAATAATAGTGTTTTTCTATATTGTTAGAATGAGAAATGTCTGTGTCAGACCTTTGCATGTATGTAGAAGAGGGCCTAACCTCGCTGGATTTGCTAGCAGCAATCCTCAACCTTTTTGGCACCAGGGACCAGATTCATGGAAGACAATTTTTCCATGGATGGAGGCAGGTAGGCGGGGTACAGATCTCAGGCGGTGATACTAGCCATGGGGAGTGGCTGTATAGATGAAGCTTCCAGCTGTGAGACCCTTGGTTCCTAAGTTTTTTACAGGTTGGGGTGAGGTCCCTAACAGGCCATGGATTGGTACTGGTCTGGGGTTGGGAACTGTGGGGTCGGGAACTGCAGTGCTAGAGGCATTAAAGCTCAACCAAAATTCCTCTCTTTGAAATGGGAGAGTATTGGTTTTATTTTATATTTTTTGACAACTCTCTTATCTTGAACCCTTGTTTGGCCTCTGTTACCTTTAAAGGCTGAACTCATTTAAGGCCCTTTAGTATTTTTTTTTTATAATTGTGTAGTATGACCTAAAGATCTTTTATCATCTAAGATTTTTTATGCCATCCAGGATCACTAGAACATTTAAAGGAGGAGCACTAGGAAGTATTTGACTCAAGTATTAGAATTTGAGGTAGAATGGACTTAAAATGCTCTTCTGGATTTTCGTTATCTGAGGTTATTATTTAGTTGTTTTAAAAAAAAACAGGCAAGAGTTAATTTTACCATGTTATATTTTCTTCATTCCTCTAAAATTTCCTATTTTTCTACCTTCCCCATTGATTCTTGTTTCACATGTTCTATATGTTCCTTCCTCACATCATAACTCTTTGTTTGGAAATGTGGATCTCTCTCTCTCAAGTCTAATACTATTCTGTGAGGAGAAGCCTGTTAACTCCTGAAGTTGGGTAAGGATTCTCCCACTTTTGAGTTGATATATTATTCTTTCCAGTCAAGAGCATTGTTTTTTATTATCACTAAATAAAGGATTTGCTTAACAGATTAGCAATTTATTTGAAGTTATGGAAGGGATGGCATGTAAGCACCCTTGAACATGTGTTATGACTTGATCTTGCCACAGATCTTTCCAGTTATTAAAGCTAGTCTGAGGATCTCTTTTGGCCTAATTTTGGCTTTTCTATCCCCTTGATATTATTATTTATACCTGTCATACTATCCTTCTCTTTCATTAAACATTTTTATATTGTTTTGTGTATAACTTTACTAAAAGAATCAATAGATGTCTGCAATGGAAAGCAACAAAATTTCATGACATGTTACTTGTTATGACAAATAAACATTTATTGCTTGAAACACTACCTTCTAATGCAGTTTTTCAAACTATGGGTGTTGTTACTCATTAGTGAGTAGAGAATCAATTTAATGGGTCATGATCCTCATTTAAAAAATTGAGTAGAATAAAAAATATCAGCACATTACAGATAGTAAGGTTACTATTTTGTGAAACCTTTATTTGAGTTACATATATAAATGAAAATGTGTAAGGATTGTGATATAAATCATATATATTACTATGGAATATGATTTAAAAGTTTATCTCTTTGTATTTGTGTGTGTAAATTTAGAAAAAAATTGAAAAACAATGTTGCTGAAGTATGGCTTTGGAAAATCTTAGAATCTCATTTTGTTTATAAAATAGGGGATGTTTAATTTCTGTCTTCAGTCAAGAGCTTAACCAGTTGATTTCTTGTGATCTTTGTTAGTTCCGAGCTATAGACTAGTTTGGATTCATGATTTTCTGTGTGAAAGAATAAACTCAACCTGATAGCCTATTACTATGTTAAAATACATACAAAAGTTAAGTATAGCATTTAATGAGCAGTCCTTCCTCTTACAGAGTAGAAATGATACTGCTTGTGGTATTACTTTCTGAGTGCAAACCCAATTCAAAGCCCAGCTATCATTATGGCAGCACTTTTCACAACTGTAGACATGATTTATTTAAATATACTGTTCCATTTAAGACTAACTTTTAAGAAACTTGCTATTCCATGATTCACATAAAATTGGATAAATAAAGGAGATAATTATTCACAGTACAAGAAACTTTCTTTTTCTTTTTTTCCCTTTTACAGCATAGTTCCTTTAAAAAGGAGTTCTTTTAATGCTTTACTGTGTTGTATTAGAGAAAAGGGTAAGACTAGAAGAACTAAAGTGTAAGATTTCTTGTCAGTTGAAGATTAATTAAAAATCTAGGTAAACCATCTCCTAGGTTATAAGGTAATAGTGAAGTTATTTCATTTTCTGAAAATTTGTTTTAATGTAACTTTTCAAATATATATATTTCTTAGTGAAAGATAGTTAAACTTACCTTTGTTTCATGGTTAATTGTGCCTTGTACCTCATTATTAGTGAAGCACATTGCCATAATTATGTCATAAGGAAGCATATTCTATTATGACTCTAGAGCCAACTGTATACTTATTTTTGCAGAGAATCTGTTTTCCGGTACCTATTCAAATAGCAGTCATAGACACAGGGTTCTGATATTTAACTTTGGAGAAAATATTAAGTTATGATTCATATATTTCTGCTACTAGTGTCTGTCACATGGACCAGAACTGTTAATTTTGTGTAGCCATTTCAGTTTCACTTGTTATTTCTTAATATAGTTGTTTAGTTACTGTTTTAAATTCAAAATGGACTTTGGGGAGGGCATAAGGGATGAAATAGAGAGTATTAAAAGCAAGGCTTCATTTTCCTACATGCTGCATACTTTGTATCCAGTCTGAAAATTACCAAGCTTGTTCACTGCTGTCAAATTTTCTGTCTAAATCCAAAGTGATTATTGAATAGCAGATTTCTGTAATTTATGCTCTTAACATGTCATTAGTTTGGGATTTTTTTTCTTTTTAAAAATAGGGACGTGAACTAAAGACTGATTGAGAAGACAAGACTACAAAACAGTATGTGTAGTATCATGTTTTTAATTAGGCTACATATAATATATATGCACATAGTTGCATGGGACAAAGCTGGAAGATGATACATGAAAAAATTAATTTTGGTAGTCTTTGGTAGGAGCAGTTGGAGAGATTGAAATTTTAATTTTGTTTGCCTATATTTTCAAATTTAAGTATTATTAATGTAATTGCACAAATTATACATTTTAAAAAATAAAGTATATTTACACACTCCAGAAGTGGTTAGTTTCTTTCTGGAATGAGCAAAATCAAATTAGCTGTAGCTTGTAGGGAATCTAAATGTTGACATTCAAGGTAAGTGGTACAGCAATGCTGGGCATAGGGTGAAATGATAGATAAACCAAAATGCTAACATTTTCCTTCAAAGTAACGTGAGTTTCATGGTAATTTCCAGAAGAGGATAACAAATTCCAATTTCATAGCTAAGTTAAAACATTTCTTTATGAATCTGGAATTTAGTGTTTAGGACTACACACTAATTTCTTTTCTGCTTCCATTTTCTGTTGGAAGGCTAGAGTAGAAGTAGTCTGATTCCAATCACTTTTGAAAGGGAAGAATGGTAGGTTATAGCTGAATTTTGAGGATCTACAGTAAAAGGGACACAGTGAGTCTGAAAAATTCAATCTCTTTTTGTTATGCATGTTTCCTTTTAGAAATTGCAGGGACCCCTATAGAAATAATATAAAAACAAATACTCCTATGAATAAGATTTTAGCAGGATAGTGGAATCTGTAAGCATGTCATACCTTGATTTTCCAAATCACCTTTTCCCAAAAGAAAGGCAGCTGCTCCTTTTAAGATGAAGTGTTTGAGATGGGCATTTCTGTTTTTGCAATTCTGTTAACTTGGTTACTGTTGTATATTATTTGATTTCTTTAAAGCTGAAAGCCTAAGAAAGATTTCTCAGGTGTAACACACACACTGGTCATGTGTTTGTTAAAAGGAGACAGTTCAACTCATCAGGCTCTCCTTAACCATTATGTGTGCTTGTTGGATATCTGTCTGGCAGATGGGTGTCTGAAATTCAGAATATTATATAGAGACCCACCTGGAAGTAATTAATATTTTGCCTTTTTCTTTACAACATTGAAAAGGGAACCAACATCTCAAAGATAAAGTCTTCTTTTACCCCAATCATTATCTTCCCACCTCACAGAAACTATTGTCCTTCTTATCCTTGTATTTATGCTATCTATTATGAGTGGATATTTATATAAATACTATATATGATACTATTTAAAAAATATATAAGCAGTATGTTGCACTAGTCAATTTACAACTGGTATTCTTTTAAATAATGCTTTTAGAAACTAATGTTGATACCTTGTTCTAGTTCATTTTAACTGTAATATTCCATTATAATTAATGTCCAGTGTTAGTTTATGCTTTTTGTGCCAGTGAAAATATAAATAGCATCTCTTTGTACTCTTTGAAGTGTCTCAGTTTGCTTGATAAATTGGTCACCCTCATTATATTATTATATGCCCCAATTTATTTATCTAATCCTCATTAATGTACATTTAAGTTGTTTTCTTTTTTCAGTTAATCTGTATTTTATTTTATTTCAAAGTATTACAGTGAAATTGTTTTCAGCTACTGTTTTTATACCACAGTTGCAGTATTGCCTATTTTTTTTAATGCTTGTTTGAATATGTTAAAGACTATTTTTATATTAGAAACCCTGTTCTTTGTGGTGTAGCTTCCTTACTCAAATGAGAGCAAGACTGGGCAGAAGATCCTTAACTGATTAGCAGTGCTGGACAGGGGGAGCACTTTCTGATCTCTTATTCTATAGCAGTTTAATGTCTTAGAAATAAACACTCTTTAAGTTGTATCGTTAATTATTGTGCTAGTCAAGATAAATGAAGCAGTGTGTTGATATATGGAAATGATGTCAAAAATAATTGTTGCATTTCTAATGGGAAACAAAATGCTCAGTGCTGTTAAGTAGGAGAAAGGTAGCTTCTTTTTGGCCTTAAATGGAAAAATTGTGACCATGTGTCAGAGTGTTATAGGCAAAGTGAAAGAAATTTGGTAGTTACTGGGTCTTTTAATATAATTTTGTCTATCACTTGGCTTTATTTCTGCCCAGATATTGGTCTAAAGCCATGGTTTCCATTGTGGTGCACAGGATTGTCCATTGTGGCATAGAGAAAATGTTAGAATTTCTACTTACATTTATTTTTATCCTTTAAATATCATCATTGATTTTTATAATGTACATAATCTTATTGGTATCTATATTAGTTTTCTAGGGTTTCCATACCAAATGTCACATACTTGGTGGCTTCAAATAACAAAAGTTTATATCCCTGACAGAGGCCAGAAGTCTGAAGTCAAGGTATTGGCAGGGTTGCTTTCTTCTAGAGCCTTTGAGGGAGAATTCATTCCATGCTTTCCTTTGTTTCTCTTTTGCTAGCTGTCCTTCGCATTCCTTGGCTTACAGACACATCACTGCAGTCTCTGACTTCATCTTCACGTCACCTTCTCCCCTATGTGTGTGTCTTTTCCTCTTCTGTCCCCTCTAAGGACAAATGTCATTTGATTTAGGGCCCACCATTATCCAGGCTTATCCCATCTAGAATTCTTAATTATATCTTCAAAATCTTTTTACCAAATAAGATCACTTTCACAGGTTATGGGTGGACATATTTTGGGACGTGAGAGCAGGGACAAGGTGCATCATTGAATACACTGCAGAAATATATAACTACTTTAAAAGAAGACAAGAAGTATGTGCTCAGATTTTGTACTGATGGTGCACCTCTATCAAAGAATCTTGGAGACCTCTAGTTCCAAGAACTAGGGCTTGAACATGGTTGTCTTTTCATATAATTAGACAATGCTGTATGATATGAAAAGCAGTCTGAGTTACATGGTAATACTTCCTATGCTTCATACTAATGCCAACTACCATCTTAGAATGATCGGGCTTAGGTTTATGGGCTCCCTTTTAGGCTTCACAGGAATATGGATAACTGTCAGATAGACTCAGGAAAGTACCACGAGACTTTTTTGTGCTTCAGCAGCCTTGCCTCCACCAAGCTACAGATAATACTTAACAGTAATTCTTGTTCTGGCTGTTTCCTTTGTGCATGAATTAGATTACAATGAGGTTTCTTTTTGGCACTTTTCCTGGATATTAGCCGCCTGTACTTAATTCTTAGCCCCTAGTAGGGATGGTATATAAACAGGATGTTATTTTGGGACCATTAATGTATGACTAAAATATGATATTTGCTGCTATAAAATTTTATATCATTTAAAACCCCTAGTACTTAGTTGGCTCTTAGAGTGTAAAGTAGATCTAACTATGTTAACAATCTTCACTATTATCAAATATTTGTTTTAAATTTCTTAATTTACTTTTAGACTAAATATTGTATATAAAGAAGAAAAAATACCTTAAGACATCTGGTTTGGAGGAAAAAATGGCACGTAATCTTACATGGCATATGCCAAAAGGAGGATACTTTGAAGTAGAATAAGAATTATTATTTGTGAAAAAAGATGGAAGAAGACTATGGGCAATTATATCTGTTTTTAAAAAGCAGTAAGTAATTGCAATGATAACCAAGATTGCTGCAGCCCTTGTATATCATGAAGCCCTTTCATGCAATACTATCTCATTTGATCCGTACAATGTTGGTGATTGTATATCACCATTTTACAGATAAGGAAACTGTGGCTCAAATGGATTATTAAGTCATGTTCCAAGATTAAATTTTAAGGTGAAGAGCTGGGATTTGATCTTAGGTGTTTAGACTCTGATCCTAATCTTTTCCACTGTTTGATGTTGTTAGGAATGAAGGTAGTAGATTTAGATGGGATTATACTCTAAAAATCAGACTAAGTAGATTTAGTTGGGATTGTACTTTGAGAATATAACAGTAATATTGTTTTGCATTTGTGTGTAGGTTAGGAGTATATGCTTTTCTTGTGCTCTTTTAGTTTAGTTGAAGTTTGTTTCTAGATCTCCAATGAAAATCAGAGAAACAGTGCTGAAAGCTTCACACAGTAGCTAATTTAGGAAAAGGTGTGCATGTGTCGTGGGGGAGTGTTTTTATTTAACGCATTTTCTATTTTGGTGGTGAGAACTTCATTTCTTAATATCTCTCTTATTCTTGTTCATATAACTTTTAGCTTATTAACCTTGCTCTCTGCACTGCATAGTGAAGCACCACTTCTAATTTAGTCTCCTGTGTTTCGCTTCTCAGAAGATCTTTTAAAAAAACGTTTGGAAGTGAGATTTAACTGCAAGGCTGTTTGCACGTTGTCAGTGTGAAGGCAGGATGGGTTCTTATTTAGACAGTGCGACCTGCAGGGCTCATTTGTTAGGCCTTCTTGTTGGTGCTCCCACTCTCACACATGTGTGCATGATAGTGTGGAAAAGACTCTTGTTTTGCTGTATCCATATTTAGCGGTTTGGTTGAGTTATGGAAAAGCCTGTCCTTGGCTTTGTGTGTTTGCTCATTTGGAAACCTTGCATAGTTTATAAAGACAGTAGTGATTTGTTCCCCAGCCTCCCTGTGGATTTCGTACCATATTACATCTAATTCCACCACCCTGTCCCATACTCCTGAGCCTCTAATTTGTACATTTCGATGCAGTTTGTTTTATCCTGTGTTTTTGTAATCCAAACTGAGTGTAACGAGCTGTGTGCTTTGGGGACCTGGCTTTGCCTTGCCAATTAGAACAAAGTGGTTACTGAGTAAGAGTATGTTTTAAATAAAACATGGCACCTGGTATTGACATTCCTTTGGGAATAAAAGAGATGATTTTTAACTCTTTGACTCACAAAGAAGAGCTATTTCTAAAGATCAGCACTTTTTTGGGGGAAAGAAGGGCAAAAGGTTTACCTACATAAAATATGGTTTTTAAAATTTCCTCATGTGACTAAATAAATTTAAAAGTTTGTACTGTCATGATCATTTGAGAGTTGTGTTAGCAAAATTCTCTAAATTCCTGAGTGTTTAACCAGTGGTTGCTGCAATTTCTTAATTTTGAACTTATCCGTATTTAACAAGGTGACGGGTATATAAAACCAATAACTATGTTAGCCTCCTTTTATTTTTTAATATAGGAAGCCAAGTTTTCAAGGTAATAGAGATACTCTCCTCCCAAAGATAGTTGAAAATTATAAAGATGAATGTCAGGTTTTGCAATCTTGTGTGGATGTTATTTTCAGATAGTAATGGAATTTTAAGTCATGAATGACTTAAGACTATTTGAAAGTTTAGTGGCATTTTCATCAAATATTAAAGGCCACAGATGTTTTGAATAGCAGACCTTCATAGGTTACTAGTTTACTAATTCACTCTATAGACCTTCATCAGTTGGTTCTGGCATTGTATTTGCATCTACCTTAAAAATAATAGATTTCTGTTGTTAGCTGATATATCAGATAAACTCTAGAATTCAGCATTGGCATAAGGAAAGCATGAAGCTGCTTATGTTTTTCCATTTCCCATAGGACTTATTTTGAAGAAAAAATAGGATTATATTAAAAACTTTGAAATAAAGACATCAAGGGGAAAATTAGACATATAAAGACTTGGTGATAGGTTTAGACAACATTTTAGCATTTATTAACAAGAGAGAACAAGAAGAATACATTTTTATGGAATAGTTCAACTAAGAAGTATGTCGGAGTACCCCTGTTGGGGAAAAAAAATTCTGCAAAAAATGAGCTCTATACAAGAGGAGGCTGGTTGATTGGATTAAAGTGAACTAAGCATACATTTCTAACACTGTCCTATGAAAGTCTTGCAACCCCTACTGATGGCTCCAGATGATTGTCATAATTATTGTTAAGTGCCCTATACTTCATTTCTGAAGATTAACACACATCTGGGTAGCACTTTAAATTGTCCAGTTTTCTCAGTGAAGGTATTAAGGCTTAAATCTATCGCCATCTTCTTAACACTGTTATAACAACCTTTTGGTAAGCTGACAGACCAGGACAAATAATTTTTTGAAAAATATAATCAACATCATTGAATTTGCCAGCTTTATATAAAGTGACAATGGTGTTTTCTTTGACCCATATGGTTTAGGATCCAGGAGCTGTTCATTTCCATGTCTAAAGCACAAATTAATGTCAAAAAGTCTTTCTCCACCCCCATTCCCCCAGTAGCTGGATGCTGTGGAATGCATCTGTAGTCCCAGGTACTCTGGAGTTTTTGGGCAGGAGGAGAGAATTGCTTGAACCCAGCAGTTTGAAGCTGCAGAGAGTTATGATTGGACCTGCCTGTCAATAGCCACAGCACTCCAGCCTAGGTAACAGAGCAGAGAACCTGGATCTAAGAAAAGAAAAATTTCTTTTAACACAGGTCCTAGACTTCTAATGGCAACTGAGAGCTGGATTGTTCATTTCTCCTATGCCTGTTCAGTTACTCAGTGTACATCATAAGTGTTCTCTAATGCTGTTTTTGTTTTAGGAGGTCTAGAAGTGTATCATTGATCAGGTGATATTAGGAAATGGTGACTATGGAATAGTTGAGTGGGAAGAATCTTAGAGACTTTCCTTTCCACAGCACTGGTGCTCATTCCAAATGTCTACTGAATTAATGCGTTTCAAAGTGAACTGAGGTGGTAAGGGTAAAGTAGCTTATTTTTTCATCTTTTATTGTATATTTCTCCTTTCCGTGTTACTATACTATGTTAGTAATCTTGAAGATGAGACCTAGGATCTACATCCCTGCCTCAGGCCAACGGTTGGGCGGGGCAGGGGAGTGTCCTTTGTTTTTTGTGCTACTGGATGGACATGGCTCAACAGAACTGTCCCATGGAGGTCCTGGGGGCACAGGTCACAGGGGTGGAGGTCAAGGGATTGTCTTTGGGGGAGAATCATCAATTGTAGTTGAACAGTAATAGCCTAGAACTGAAAACCCTCACTTTCAAAGCTCTGTATTTCTGCTTATGATTAGGATGATGGCATTTTATCTAATGCTTTTATTGTTTTAATGCAGATATACTATTGCCAGGTAATATCTGATTTCCAAAACATGGACCAAGAATTGCAATTTAACTAAAAATCTTAAATATACAAAACTGAAGTTAGTTTTACTAAAATTAGATATTTTCCCTCATGGAAAAAAGAAAATCAGAAAATACCACATAGTTTTAAGAAAACCACTGTTTTCCTTTGTGGTAAACTAGAAGTCCTGGTTTTCCTATACTCCAGGTTTAATTCACTGTAACAGGATAGAATATACAAGGACATTCTGGAAACTTGCATGTAAGATGATGGCATTTTAGACAGGAGTCTCCATTCTCATTTGCCGGCAATCATCTTTCCTTCTCCAGGAACCACTTGTCCTTGCTCTTCTGATGTGGCCTTAGGGACAAGTGCTGAGCTTTCTATGGCAGCTCTATAAAGTAGCCTGTTTGTAAAATATCACAAATCAGATAAAATTCTTTCCTGAAAATCTTTAAAAGTCTCTGCAGGAGGAGGAGCCAAAAAAAGAGAAGAGAAAAAACTTTGTGTGCTTCCCACAGACCAAAATTTGTCTTCATTGGGAGGAAAATCAAAAGCAATAAATCTGTTTTTCTTTTGTTTTTCGACCTACAGTGTATATTACATGGAGATGGTGCTGTTTATAACTTGGGTAGCAATTTGAGAACTTAGATAATGACAATGCTGAATATTTAATATTTTGTCTTTTTGGGACTGGGGGAAACTGTATAGTATAGAAAAATAGCAAGTAGAAGCAGATAATTTTGGACAATGGGAAATTTTGCTTTGGAGTATCATTGACATAGTCTTAGTTATCAGTGGTAATCACTTATTTTTGGACACACTAAAATGGTAACCTTTATAAAACAAAAATGAAGTCTTGTCTAAAACAGTGTTTTATATAATTGTCATATAAAATATCTGACTTTTTTTTAAGCCACTCTTTCCTTTTTTGGTGTTGATATTCTGAGCTTAGGAAAAGCACAGTGTGGGGGGCAAGGGGAAGCTTCCCCTTTCCCTAAAAGATCAACTCACAATTAAGGCGGATTAATGAGAGAAACAGGTTTATTTACCATTATATTTTTGGGTGAAATTTCCTGAGCTCCTTCACCAGCTTTTGCTTGAGTGCTTGTCAGACACCTACGTACTTGAGGCACTACTGGTTGCCCATTCTTGTTAAAATTATGCTGGTGACTCTGGTTGCATCATAAATTGAAATTCAGAGAAACCACTCCATCCTAATATCAGAATGGTGTTTCTGGTATCTTAAAGGGTTGGTCTGCTTACACTCTGCTCTGTTTAGTGCTGCGGTCCCCGACTCCCATTCTGGCCTTTTAGGGACCAGCACCTGTCTCCTCCCCCCCCACCCCCCCACTGAAATATGGGGAAGGGGCACACAGCAGCAGGAGGTAAGCTGTATTTACAGCTGCTCCCCATCACTCACATCACCACCTGAGCTCTGCGCCCCCCCCCAATAGAAAAATTGTCTTTCATGACAGGGGGCCCCAACCTATGGTGACTTATATTTCATTATATATTACAATGTAATAATAATAGAAATAAAGTGCACAACAAATGTAAGGAGCTTAAATCATCCTGAAAACACCATCACCCCTTCCCAAATTCATGAAAAAGTCTTCCATGAGAATGGTCCCTGATGCCAAAAAATTTGGGGACTGCTGCTTAGTGGCTTCATTGAAAGGCTGCTTGGGACCTCATGTTGAATTTTAAATGGAAATAAATGCAGGGTATTCAGTGTGGAGATTCAGAGTGAGAGAGTACTGGGGAATATAAAGTCAAACAGCAGCTGGGCGTGGTGGTTCATGCCTGTAATCCTAGCACTGTGGAAGGCCGAGGCAGGTGGATTGCTCGAGGTCAGGAGTTCGAAACCAGCCTGAGCGCGACCCTGTCTCTACGAAAAATAGAAAGAAATTAATTGACCAACTAAAAATATATATACAAAAAATTAGCCGGGCATGGTGGTGCATGCCTGTAGTCCCAGCTACTCGGGAGGCTGAGGCAGTAGGATCGCTTGAGCCCCAGGAGATTGAGGTTGCTATGAGCTAGGCTGATGCCATGGCACTCACTCTAGCCTGGGCAACAAAGTGAGACTCTGTCTCAAAAAAATAAAATAAAGTCAAACAGCAAGTTTGTTTTTTTAAACTACAACCAGGGGAACCTTTTCAAAGTATATTGTAAAGGTCAGATTTCTTGTATTTCCTGCATGAGCTCTGAGTGACTGAATGGAGGCTATTTCACTTCTGATTTACTTACTAGGACTCAGGATTTTGTGACCACCAGGCATTGTTAGGACTTTTGTCTTTTCTGTGGCTCCACCCTTAAGATAGAAATAAAGACCCAGACTGCATTGACAGAAGCCCTTCCTTATAGACCTTTGTTGTACAACTCAGAAGAGCAACAACTTCAGAGAAGTAATTGTTGGGATTTTCCAAAAAACAAAATTAGACCCCTCCTCCATTCCTGCGTGCACATTATTAAGTTAGCAAGTTACCCTTCTTGATAGTTTAAAATTCTGACCTATTCTTTTTTATTCTTTTGTGTTCTGATTGTGGTTGGGGGAGAGGCAATCATTAATTTTTCTTAACTAATATCTCTTGAATTCACCAGTGCTTTATTTTCTCAAAGCATTAAGGAATTGGTTTTGATACTGTTTTGGAAACTAGCTTTAAAAAGTGTTTTGCTACCGCATGGATGCACTTTGAGAATCTGATAAGTGATACAAGCCAGTCACAAAAGGACAAATACTGTGTGATCCCACTTATACGAGGAACCTAGATTAGTCAAATTCATAGCGACAAATACTGTGGTGGTTGTTAGGGGGTGGGGGAATGGGAAGTAGTTGTTTAATAGATACAAAATTTCAGTGGGAAGATGAAAAAACATCTGGAGATGCATGTGGTAGTTGCATAGCAAAGTGAATGTAGTTAGTGACACTGGGACAATATACTTAAAAATGGTTACGATGGTAAATTTTATGTTACATGTATTTTACCACAGTTATAAATAATGATTAAAATAGTGTTTGGGGGTGGGAGGGGATGGGCAAAAACCTACCTAACAGGTACAGTGAACACTATTCCAGTGATGGGCACACTTATACCTGTGACTCAAGCATTACAAAAATGATCCATGTAACAGAACCATTTGTACCCTTTTAATATTCTGAAATTTAAGAAAAAAATTGTGTTTAATTTTGGATTTTGTGTACAATTTTGTACTTCACATTTGCTAAAATGTTTGTTTAAATTTATTTTAAAAATCCATTAGCAGGAGGGTAAGTGTGAATATGCCTTGTTTTATGACAGTATATGCTATGATAATAAATTAGTTGTCTTAGGTAGAGAGCGAAAAATAAAAATATTTCCAGAAATAAGCAAAAATGAGAATTAAAAACAAATTTTAATGTTTTTTTCTCCTCTTTTATTTATCTGTGTAGATGATGCCATAGTAGGTGTTGTACATAATTAAACCAATGAAGATGTAGTGGCTTTGACTTTGGACAAACTACTCAAACTGCAATATCAGTTTCCTCATTTGTCAAATGGGGGTCATTATACCTCCTTCACTGTAAACAAAATTAGATAGTGTGGATGAAATATCTTTTAAAACATTTTATTAAAACACTACATGCATGTAGTTTAATTTTTAATTTTTTATTATTATTTTTTGAGACAAGAGTCTCACTCTGTTGCCCAGGTTAGAGTGCTGTGGCGTCAGCTTAGCTCATAGCAACCTCAAACTCCTGGACTCAAGCAATCCTCCTGCCTCAGCCTCCCAGGTAGCTGGCACTGCAGGCATATGCTACCATGCTCGGCTAATTTTTATCTATTTATAACTTTTAGTTGTCCAGATGATTTCTTTCTATTTTTAGTAGAGATGAGGTCTCGCTCTTGCTCAGGCTGATCTTGAATTCCTGACCTCAAGCTGTCCTCCTACCTCGGCCTCCCAAAGTGCTAGGATTACAGCCGTGAGCCACCACACCCAGCCTAATTTTTTAATTTTAATTTTTGTATTTTTATTTTTTCATAGAGATAAGGTCTTGCTATGTTGTGCAGACTGGCCTTGAATTCCTGGCCTCAAGCAGTCTTCCTGCCTCAGCTTCCTAAAGTACTGGGATTACAGGTGTGAGCCATCACTCCTGGCCAACATGAATGTAGTTTAAAAAGTCAAAATATTACATGTTACAAAATGCCCTACACTTCCTACTCCTTCCAGTTTCCCTAGAGGCAGTGACTTTCAAGTCTTTCTACCGTTTCTTCTAAATTAATACTACTTTGTATTTATGATTAATATACATACATTGCTGCTTTTTGATTTATCAGTTGTATACTTTTTTTTTACACTTCTTGTTGTTATACATTGTGGGGGTAAGGGTGAACTTCCTCCTTCACCCCAGAAGTTTCGCTGAAAAATGAACTCACAATAAGTCAGCTTAGTAAGAGAAAGAGATTTATTTACGATGCACTCTGGGAGAATCACAGACTGATTACCCAATATTCCAGTGAGGTCTAGAAATTTGCCCTCTCTTTAAAGGATGGAGGAGATGAGGAATATAGGTAATTCTGTTTAGCAGCAATAAATGGTTACTAGGGAGGATAAATAGGTATTTAGGAGAATGAATGGATGGGGTGAAATAGATTGACTTATAAATGATTCTCTTTGGAAATTAAATAACCCTGAGAGACAGGCATTAATGTTACATTTAAAATGATTTGGGCCAGAGCTGCTTGCATTCTTGATCTTTCTGGCAATATATTGAGTTAACAGGGAAAAGAAGGGAGGTCAATTGTTCTTTTTGCTGGATCTGGTTTTAAGAAGAGGGAAAGCTCCTTCCAACACTTGTTGATCTCTAAGGGCCTTTAATTCAAAATATTCTTTATACTAAGGAGTCATTTGGGGGTGAAATTTCCTGAGCTCTTTCAATATAAAGCCTTTTCTTTCTTAACCATCCTCTCTTATTCCCTTCAGCATGTTTATAATGAAATTTTTGGTTAAATAATTCTTTGGTATTTACATTTTTATGGGCATATAAATATTATGACTTATGGGACATTTTAGTACTGTGGCATTTCCTTTTCTTTTTTTTCCCCTCCCTGGGGATTTTTCAAAGATCTTTCTGTTACTTCTATTTTTATTCCATTGTGTTCAAACACCATATTTTGTATGATCTCGGTCCATTTATTGAGACTTGTTTTATGGCCCAAAATATCTTGGAAAATATATTTTGTGCACTTGTGTATTTTGCTGTTGTTGGTTGATGTGTTCTTTTAATGTCAATTAGGTAAAGTTGGTTGATGTGTTACTCAAGCTACTGTGTTCTTTGTTGATTCTCTGCCTACTTTTCTGTCAGTTATTGAGACAGGGATAATAAAGTATCTGAATACAATTGTGGATTTTCTATTTTTTATTATATTTCTGTCATATTCTGCTTCATGTGTTTTGAAGCTCTAAGTACATAAATGTTTAGGATTTTTACATCTTTATGAATTGATCTCTTTATCATTATGAAATGACCATTTTCATTGCAGGTAATGTTATTTGCTGTGATATCTACTTTGAGATTAATTTAGCCACACTAGCTTTCTTTTGATTAATGTTAGCATGGTATATTTTTTTCTGTTCTTTACTTTTAACCTGTTTGTGCCTTTATATTTAAAATGCCCTTCTTGTAGGAAGCACATAGTTGAGTCTGGCTTTTTTATCCAGTTGTCTGTCTGTCTCTAAGCTAGGGCATTTAGATCATTTATATTTAAATATGGTTATTATTTATGATTAGGCTTAAATCTCTTAGTTTGATATTTATTTTCTATTTGTCTCACCTGTTATTCTCTTATCCTCTTTCCCAGTTTTCTTTTTGAGTTAATTGAACAGCTCCTTTGTTGACATATTAGTGCTTACATTAGGGTGTATTGTATGCATCTTTAATTTCTCACAGTTTATCTTCAAGCAGTATTTTATTACTTCACATATAGTATAAAAACTTTATAATAGTATACTTTCATTTCTTCACTCCTGACCTTTGTGATGCTGTTGTCATACATTGTACTTTTGCAACATTTACAAAACTTTTACTACATTGTTACTGTTTTAGTTTAGGGTTTTTTTTTTTTTTTTGGTGGAGACAGGGTCTTACTCTGTCACCCCAGCTAGAGTGCAGTGGCAACATTACAGCGCACTGCAACCTCAACCTCCAGGAATTACAGGCACGCACTACCACACCTGCCTATTTTTTCTATTTTTAGTAGAGATGGGGTCTCTTGTTTAGGCTGTTCTCAAACTCCTGAACTCAAGTAATCCTCTCGCCCCGGTCTCTCAGAGTGCTAGGATTACAGGCGTGAGCCACCTGGCCCAGCCTGGTTAATTATCTTTTAAAGAGAATTAAGAAAAAATCTTAAAATACTTGCCTATGTAATAGCTGTTTCTGTTGCTTTTGACATTCTTTTGTATAGATCCACATTTCTGTGTGTGGTGATTTTCATTGTGTCTGAGGAACTTCCTTTAACATAGTTTTTATGGTAAGAGATTATTGTTGATGAATTCATTCAGTTTTTGTAACTTCAAAAAAGTATTTAGTCTTTGTTTTTAAGATATTTTCATGGGGTGTAGAATTCTAAGTTGGCTTTTTTCTTCAGTATTTTAAAGGTATTGCTACACTATCTTGTAGTTGGAGTTGTTTGTGATGTTGTCTTTATTTTTGTTCTTCCATATTTAGTTTAAAATGTCTTTTTTTCTCTGGGTGCTTTTAAGATTTTCTCTTTAAAGCTGGTTTTAAGTAATTTAATTATAATATGCCTCGGTGTAACTTTTAGATGTTTCTTACGCATGGTGTTCTTTGAGATTCTTGGACTACGCACTTATACATTTCATTAAATCTTTTGGTCATTATTTCATCAAAATGTTTTCACTCCACCCCCTACTGCTTTTTTTTTTTTTTTTTGAGACAGAGTCTCACTTTGTTGCCCAGGCTAGAGTGAGTGCCATGGCGTCAGCCTAGCTCACAGCAACCTCAAACTCCTGGGCTCAAGCAATCCTGCTGCCTCAGCCTCCCAAGTAGCTGGGACTACAGGCATGAGCCACCATGCTCGGCTAATTTTTTCTATATATATTAGTTGGCCAATTAATTTCTTTCTATTTATAGTAGAGATGGGGTCTCGCTCTTGCTCAGGCTGGTCTCAAACTCCTGAGCTCAAAGGATCCGCCCACCTCGGCCTCCCAGAGAGCTAGGATTACAGGCTTGAGCCACCGTGCCCGGCCACCCCCTACTGCTTTTGAGGTTCCCATTTATACATAGATTAGGTCACTTGAAGTTATCCTATAGCTAAGTGATGCTCTTATTTTTTTTCTTTTGTTTCTCTGTGTTTCACTTTGGAACTTTCTATTATACTTCATGTTCTCTAATCATCTCCAGTTTCTAATCTTTGGCTAATCCCATCCAGTGTATTTTTCATCTCAAATGCTACAATTTTCATCTCTAGAAGTTCAATTTGAGTCTTATATTGTCCATAGATCCTGTCTAACTTTTTGTACATGCAGAATATAATCATTCCATATGTTTTAATATATGTGTCTACCAATTCTAATATATCTCTTGTCAATTCCAGATCAGTTTTGATTGATTTCTTTTCTCCCTTATTTTGGATCATATTTTTCCTGCTTTTTTATATGCTGTGTTGGTTTTGATTTGATGTCAGACATAGTATTTTATATTTTTGGGTGTTGTATATTTTTGTATTCCTAAAACACTTCCTGTGCTTTATTCTGGTATGCAGTTAAGTTACTTGGAAACAGTTTGATTTTGGGTGGTCTTGATTTTATGATTTATTCGTTAGGCCGCCCTGACAGTACACAGCCTAGGGCTAATTATTCCACACTACTGAGGTAAGATTCTCCTGTGTACTCAAGCCAGTATCCTATGAATTAGACTTTCAACTCTGCCTAGTGGGAATAGGCACTTTTCCTAGCCCTGTGTGAACACCAGGCATCTTTCCTTCTAATGCTTTCTAGTAGTTCTTAGCTTCAGGCTCTTTCCTCATACACTTTATTCTTATTGGTACTGAGCTAAATATTCTAAGGGAGACCCTCTGCAGGTCTGCTTTTTTTCTTCCCAGTAATTTGTCCTGTAAATTCTAGCTGCTTTGGTCTCTCTGGACTCTCAGCTCTGCCTCTTCAACTCCAGCAGTTTGCTGGTTTTGCCTGAATTCATCCACCTTACCAATTTCCTGTCTCTAAAGGGGGTCACCGTCCTTTGTGCCTCATATCTAATACCTTGAAAACTGTTTCATGTATTTTGCCAATCTTTTTGTTGTTTAAGGAAGGAAGATAAATTTAGTCTTTCTGCTTCTTAGCTAGAAGTGGAAGTTCTCTAGATAATCTTTATAAAATTAGTAGGAAAGCTAAAAGATATACTGTTTAGTTCTTAGAAATAGTTAGTATCAAGTGAACCAAAGATTGGCTGCTTTTTAGGGACTTTCTGCTATCCTGTTGGCTTACATGGGCTTTCTCTTTAGTGATACGCATGCCATTCATTCCTGATGTACTAGGCAATAATGCATTGTATTTGGGCTTTTAAGGAAATGCAGCACCCCAGAATAGAAAGGGCTGAGTGTTGGATCATGAGAAGAAAACTGTGGGCAAATCAGAGTGATAGGTGTTTTGACAGTAAGTGCTAAAGTAATAAGAAGTTCTGTGACCCAAGAACTATTATAAGCCATTTAGGATCTTAAATAGGAAGTTAAATGATGTCAGTGCTTTGGTGTACTCCAAGGAGGTAGTGTAGCTTAATGACTGAAAGCTTACAATTCTGGAGTCAGATAGCCTCTGGGTTCATTTTCCTCTAGGCAAATTACCGGTTAGATTTGTGCAACAGATATGATAAAGTCCCAAATAGAAGTGGTATTCTGGAAATGAGAGGAGGGTAGCAAGAGATGAATCCGAATTACATTGGGATGAAATAATCCATGGGTTCTGGATGGGATTCATATGTAGGAAAAGAAGAAGAAATAAATGAGACTGTAAAGTTTTCAGCTGCTGAACAGAATAAGAAAATTTTGTGTGTGTGTGTGTGTGTGTGTGTGTTAGGAGGGGTGGTTTGGAGGGTAGGGGTGGGGATGTTGATGAATTTGGTTTTGGACTCAATTTGAGGTAATTTCAGGAACTGCATATCCACTGTAGGGTACTCAGAATTTGGGACTCTGTTAAGCGTCTGAAATCAGTTTTGGACAGTTGCCACATTAAAATGTCCTCGCACACAGCTAGGGTTCATTACGTGTTTGAAAGACAAAATGAACCAATGGAGTTGAAGCTTATTCTGCTTAAGGCAGTAGTTCTACAGCTTGAGCAGCATGTACCTGGAAGACCTTGTTAAAGCATGTATTGCTGGGCCCTACTCCACAGAGTTGTCTGATTTAGTAGACATGAGCTAGGGCCAGGGCTGCAGTGATCTGGGGATCGCACTTTGACAACCACTGGCTTTAGGGAGTTGAATATAGAGAGCACAAAGGAGCTCAGATTCTTGGGAGAGGAAGAAGAAATGGAGACAAAGTATCATAGGTAGTGACCATCAGTCGCTAGATAACACTAGTGACATAGATTCTGGAGAGGGGGAGTTATTTTAGAATGTCAAGCTTTGGTAATAAGTGGTATCAAGTGAGGTAGGTAAAAATGACCAAGTAATGGTTATCAGATTTAATGAATACTGTTGTCATTTGTGACCTTAGAGCAGGGGTCCTCAAACTTTTAAAACAGGGGGCCAGTTCACTGTCCCTCAGACTGTTGGAGGGTCAGACTATAGTTTAAAAAATACTCTGAACAAATTCCTATGCACACTGCACATATCTTATTTTGAAGTAAAAAAAACAAATGGGCAAAAACACCCACATGTGGCCCGCGGGCCGTAGTTTGGGGACGCCTGCCTTAGAGAGCAGTGTTTATCTTTTTGGAGCCACAAACCTTTGAAAATTTGAAGAAAGCTGTGGATTCTCTCAGAATAATGTGCAAATTTTTATAATTTTGCACACTTTTTCTTTTTTTAAGAGGGTCTCTTTCTGTCATCCAAAGTGGAGTGCAGTGGCTAGATTCATAGCTCACTGCAGCCTTGAACTCCTGGGCTCATGTGATCCTCCTGTCTCAGCATCCTGAGCAGCTGGGATTACAGGCATGTGCTGCTATGCTCAGCTTGTTTTGCACACACATTTTTAAGGGAGTTAATGAGTTTTATTGAGGCACTTGTATCTGAGGTCAAGAACTGTGCTTTAGGATAGTCAGTGATCATGAAGAGTGATAATGTGGAAGCTAGATTTTAAGAGGGAAAAAGTGGGGAAGAAGGGAGTAATTGTGGATATGAACAGACAGTTCTTCAAGATTGTAAAGATTTTGAGGAGTGGACTGATGATTGTAGAATTTCCTTACCCTGGAGTCCTTAAAATAAGCCCATGGGAGTCTGCATATATCCCTGAGTTCTTAGGGACACTATGAAAAAAAATGTACTCATTTTAGAAAACCGAAATGATCCATGGCTTTCCTGACTTCTTTTCTTGGCCACTTGTTCCTTTGCTGCTGTTCAGCTCTGGTATGGTCAGAACTGTTGACTGTGTTTGGGATGATTCTGTCATAAAGTCTTTTTGTCATGTGTTAAGCAAGTTTCCCCTCTTTCAGAAAACACAAATTATTTTATCTGATAGAACTAATCATTTTTCTATCACTTGCCAATTCTAGTGGAAAAATTTTACCATATGTTGTGTCCCTGGTCTAATCCTCTAGACTTGGCATCAGTTTTTTTTTTTCCATTGAATTTCAGCTTTCCTTTTGTTCATTGTGTAACTTGGACAAATGACTTAAATTTCTCTGAGTCTCAGTTTGTACTTTTGGTTGGTGAGTTTGGTGATACCTGCTTTACCAGGAGCTTGTAAGGGACAAATATTTTCGTAAGGCACTAAGTAAACTGTAAACATATACATATCTAAGTTGTTTCTTATTAGGTGCCATGTGATAAAACATATTGGTAAGCAGTGCTAAGGTGGTCTAGATTTGTTTTTTACTCAAGCAGAAAATTTGGCTATAATATCTTTAAACTAGAAGGTGGTGTGGAAAAATTGTTGCACAGGTTTAAAATGAATGAACAGAATGGAAATAGATATGCCAGCAACTTTCTACCTAAGAAATGTGATAGACTGCTACCCTTAGTTGTTTTCAAGGAGATATGATCTACTCTAGGAAACTTGTCAGTGTTTTCATATGATAGTTGCATACAGACCTGGGCTGAAGTTAGAAGGAGAAGCAGCAAGACCTTGGTAAATATTCCTAGTGGAATAATTCATGCATATGCCTTTGGAGAAAACTCAAATGTGCTGTGTATGTAACACACAGGATATTATGGTCTGTGATTTGTTTCACTATATTTAGTCCAAAAATCTTATACACAAATCAAATAGAGAGATTGCAACAGATCAATGCAAGAGAAGACAAAATTAAATTTTGATTTTTTCCTGGAGGAAATAATTTATAATATCAGACTATGGACAGAAAAAAGTATTCATAAAAAATTTCAAATGTTTTTCTTGATTCTTTAGTGGTGTCTATTTAAATCAGTATAAAAATACGATTTAAAAAAATTGCTTATTTAGATCTACTCTAAATCATTATATGTAAATCAGATTATTTGTTATAATACCATACCACTATCATCATTCTAATTAGTAATCCTAGAAGCTAAATATTTGGCCTAAGATATTGAGCACTTGAATTAATTTTCTTAAAGGCAGGGCTTTATTTTTGTGCTGCAGTTCTAACCAACGTGATGCAACATATCCTAACACAAAACAGTGGTTCATAAATCAGGCTATAGTGTAATTCTCGGACATTAATGCACAACAGAAAATGTTGTTTCAATGTTATCAATGCAATTTCTCCACAGTAGTTATGGTTTCCTGCAAATGCACTTAGCTTGACTTAGTCACAATAGACACATTAGCATTGGAGTCATATAGGTGGCTCCATGTCCAGGAATTCTGTCCTGCTATTGTTGTGAACAGTGTTAAAAATGGATTTTTACTTTGAAAAAAACATTTAGTGCTTCAAGTTGTTAACATAACTATGTAGTTTTCTATTGGTTGTGGTGGTATTTCATCTGTATTGTTTCACCATTCAAATAAAGTAAGTTTGAATAATATGGATATATATTATAGAGAGAAATGGTAATGACTTCATAAAAATGAGCATTTTCTGGAGCTGATTGCTCCTTATATCTGTGCTTTGAAAGTCTTTGCATTAAATTGGGGTAACTTTCATCTTCTAGATCCAGAATTTAATTAAGACTAAATAGTATCCCAAGAATGGAAAAGCAAGCAGCATCTGTACTCACTATCAAATTGGTTTTAACTGATCAACACTACAGTGCACATATAGTAATAACATTCATTGAGTGTTGGGCAAATGTGAGGGGGGAGAAGGGGATGGGTATATTCACAGCTAATGAGTGGGGTGCACACCATTTGGGGGATGGACATGCTTGAAGCTCTGACTTGGGTGGGACAAGGGCAATATACGTAACCTAAACATTTGTACCCCCATAATATGCTGAAATAATAAAAAAAATACCAAAAAGAGACTAAATAGAAGCAAGTTCTTTAGGCTTCCAATTTAAACTTAAACTGTTTTCTTTTTGAGAACATTTACCACCTGGGCCTCTAAAACTTGAGAGGGGGTGCTATATGGAAGTAAATTGCATTTGTTTAGAAGATAATTTTCTTGAGTATATGCTATGTTTATTGCCTTACCCTAAGCACTTTAGGGAGAAATAAATATATAGTCCCTACCTCTCAAAGACCTTAAAGTTTCATTGGGGAGAGAGGTGTAAACGTTGAAATAGTAATATAGTGGACTCTTGAAATTTGTGGGAGATGTGTTCTGAAATCTTCAAGATACCAATGTAGTATATATTTTTCTTAGTTTTCTTAGCTATAAAATAGGGATAATAATATCCTACCTTTCAAAATTGTTCTGAGAATTAACTGAGATCCTGTGTTAAATAAAAATAGTAAAACCACACTCAGCTGGTTTGCTTCAGGCACACTGACCAGCCAAGTAACTCATGCCTACAAAGCATCCCGGCAACACAGGCAATTCAAATCCATGCTTAGCAAAATCATTTATTACATTCAGTGAACCTTGAAACTCCAAATATCAAATCCAAATGTTTACTGTGACAAATGCCTCTGTTGCCAGCACACATTCACACACACCTTCCACTCTGGACATAAGGCAGTAGGGAGCACCATCAGTGATGTTTGCCTGAGCATGACAACTTCCTTCCTTTTATAGAAGTGCTCGCTGGCCATGAATTACATCCTCTTATCATGTATGCGCTGTGCCGACAGCAACCATCTCAGAACCTTGTAGGTACTTCCCATGTGCATGCCTTCCCTTTATTTAGTTTAGAAATGCAGCCACATTTACTTACTTGTTGATTCATCCTAAGTATAGAAACTTCTCCAATCAAAGTTTTTTACTCATCTTCAAGTTAAGTGACTATCATCTTCCCATGAGAGTTCTTCCCCACTTCTTCTCCCACCCCTTTAAAATAAGTAAGTAAGTAAGTAAGTAAATAAATAAATAAATAAGGTTATGGCTAGTTTCTAGTTCTTAGGCTTCCCTTTTCCTTTACCTTCAATATTAAAGGTTCTCCTGTCATGGTTTCCAGTCTGCTTCTGCATGTGAAAGCCTCGTTCCCTCCCTTTGTATTTTTGACTTTCTGCTCTTTTCCCTCTGAACTTAGAATTTGATGGCATTGTTCTATTGATGTAGGTGTTAAACCCTTCTCAGATCTGTCTACAGGATATAGTATTCTACCATACTATAATAGGATAAGTCAATAATACAAGGTGTGTAAGATAGATACATAACCATGTTTTCCTGTACTTTTCCCAAAATTCTAATTATGAGGTCTGTTATCTTCCCAATCCTACTTCTCTAAAACTGTCAACTGCTTTAGGCTTGGGCCAGTGTTCCATATATTCAGATCCTTTCCCTATATTTTTTGTTGTGTTGTAATTCTGTTTTTCCTTCTGTTCCATTATTTTTTTCCTTCAGTTTTTCCCCCATCCTCCTCTCTCTTAACTCCTGCTAAATAAAATAAACCCTTTAGTCTAAGTCTTTCCTCAGGCCTTATAGACTATTATTAATCCCATCTTCTCAAAGACCAGGTAATATGGTAGAATAAATATGGGACTTTGAAGTCCTTCTCTGACCCCTAGTTATGGTAGGTGGATTTACTCAGATTCTTTGTCAGTCAATCCTGCCTTGCTACTGGACCAGCAGGGGTGCCTGATTTATGAAGTAGCTGGCCCTTAACCTCTGACTTGTATGGCTCTTGGGGGAAATGTGGACTTCTGGGAGAGGCAGAGGGAAATTTAAACTGGTGATGTCAAGCTATACTTGGGCTGGGCCGTCTTTGGTTGTATGCAGGTTGAAGTAGATGAAAACTTGGGCAGAGAGAACAAAGTAGAAGTATTGATAGTGTCAGTGACTGCACAGCCTCCTGGAGATAGCTATCCATCTTTGGTTTCTGACAATGACCCAATTCCTGCCATTGGATCCCACTGAGATGTATGTATTCTTGTGACCGCCTACTTTATTTTTACTTGTGGCAAAGTAAGTGGATTACTTTCTCTCTTATATATCACAGAGCCAAGCTAAAATACCCATGTTCAGAGAACACCAAGTAGTTCACTGTATATTCATGAATTCTTCTCCCATCATTTCTTAAGTGAGTTGACAGTTTTCTTTTCCTACTTTATATAGTTTTTAAGACCCTATGGTTTAAGCTCAGAAGTCAGATGTATCATTTACTCTGGAACTTGGGCAAGTTATATGACCATTCTGAGCCTTAGTTTTCTCATCTGGAAAATGAGAGTAGTATTAGGATTTAGCTTGCCATGAGGATTTAATAAGGTATTGTAGATAAAGCAAACAATACCTGGCATCTAGTAAGTGATGTATATGTTAGCTTACTATATACAAATGTAGGATATGAAAATCTTAGTGTTTTGCTTTTCAAACTATCTATAGCAAAATACTAGTTCTTTATTTTTTTTTAGATACACATTTCTTTCTTTTTTTTATTTTAGTGTATTATGGGGGTACAAGTGTTAAGGTTACATATATTGCCCATGCCCCCTTCCACCCTCGAGTAAGAGCTTCAAGCGTGTCCATCCCCCAAATGTTGCACATCTTACTCATTGTGGTTGTATATACCCATCCCCTCCTCCCCCCTCCCACCCTCCTGACACCCGATAAATGTTACTCCTATATGTCAATTTAGGTGTTGATCAGTAAATACCAATTTGCTGGTGAGTACATGTGGTGCTTGTTTTTCCATTCTTCAGATACTTAGTAGAATGGGTTCCAGCTCTATCCAAGAATATACAGGAGGTGCTATATCACCATTGTTTCTTAAAGCTGAGTAGTATTCCATGGTATACATATACCACATTTTATTAACCCACTCATAAATTGATGGGCACTTGGGTTGTTTCCACAGCTTTGCAATTGTGAATTGTGCTGCTATAAACATTTGAGTGCAGGTGTCTTTTTCATAAAGTGACTTTTGATCTTTTGGTGCCCAGTAGTTCTGGTGATCTTTTGGTGCTCAGTAGATCTTTTAGATGCCCAGTAGTGGAATTGCTGGATCAAATGGTAGGTCTACTTGTATCGCTTTGAGGTATCTCCATATTGCTTCCACAGAGGTTGAACTAGTTTGCAGTCCCACTAGCAGTGTAGGAGTGTTCCTCTCTCTCCCCATCCACGCCAGCATTTGTTGTTTGGGGACTTTTTGATAAAGGCCATTCTCACTGGAGTTAAGTGATATCTCATTGTGGTTTTGATTTGCATTTCCCTGATGATTAGAGATGTTGAACATTTTTTCATATGTTTGTTGGCCATTATTCTATCTTCTTTTGAGAAGTTTCTGTTCATGTCCTTTGCCCATTTTTTGATAGGGTTGTTTGATTTTTCCTTGTTGATTTTCCTGAGTTCTAAATAGATTCTAGTTATCAGCCCTTTATCAGATGTGTAGCTTGCGAAGATTTTCTCCCATTCTGTGGGTTGTCTGTTTGCTCTCTTGACAGTTTCTTTGGCTGTGCAGAAGCTTTTTAATTTGATCAGGTCCCATTTATTTATTTTTGTTACTGTTGTGATTGCCTTTGGGGTCTTCTTCATAAATTCTTTGCCTAGGCCAATGTCTAGAAGAGAATTTCCAACATTTTCCTCTAGAATTCTAATAGTTTCACACCTAAGGTTCAAGTCTGTTACCCAGCGTGAGTTGATTTTTGTGAGAGATGAAAGGTATGGGTCTTGTTTCAGTCTTCTACATGTGGCTATCCAGTTTTCCCAGCACCATTTATCAAATAAGGATTCTTTTCCCCAGTGTATGTTTTTGTCTGCTTTGTCGAAGATTAGTTGGCTATATGAGGATGGTTTTATATCTGGGTTCTCTGTTCTGTTCCACTGGTCAATGTCCCTGTTCTTGTGCCAGTAAAAAGCTGTTTTAATGACTATAGCCTTGTAGTATAGTTTGAAGTCTGGTAAATTAATACTTCCTATTGCCTAGGATTGATTTTGCTATACGGGGTCTTCTCTGGTTCCATACGAAGCATAAAATTATTTTTTCTATATCTGTGAAAAATGATGATGATATTTTGATAGGGATTGTGTTGACTCTGTAGGTCACTTTGGGTAGTATAGACATTTTAACAATGTTGATTCTGAGGACCCATGAGCATGGTTTATTCTTCCACCTGTTTACATCCTCTGCTGTTTCCTCCTTCAGTGTTTCATAGTTCTCCCTGTAGAGGTCTTTTACCTCCTTAGTTAAATATATTCCAAGGCACTTTATTTTCTTTGTTGCTATTTTGAAGGGAATTGAGTCTTTGATTTGGTTCTCACTTTTACTGTTGTTGGCATATACGAATGCCTCTGATTTCTGTGTGTGGATTTTGTATCCTGAGACTTTACCAAATTCATTTATCAGATCAAGGAGTCTCATAGTTGAATCCTTGGGGTTTTCTAGGTGTATAATATCACATCATCAGCAAAGAGTGAGAGTTTGATCTCTTCTGCTCCCATTTGGATGCCCTTAATTCCGCTCTCTTGTCTGATTGCTGTAGTGAGGACTTGCAGCACTATGTTGAACAGAAGTGGAGATAGTGGGCAACCTTGATTTAGTTCTAAGTGGGAATGCTTTCAGTTATTCCCCATTCAGTATGATATTGGCTGTGGGTTTGTCATATATGTCTTGTATCATTTTTAGGTAAGCCCCGTCTATGCCTATTTTGTTGAGCATTCTTATCATAAAAGGGTGTTGAATTTTATCAAATGCTTTCTCTGCGTCTATTGAGAGGATCATATGGTCTTTGTTTTTGCTTCTGATTATATGGTGAATTATAATTATAGATTTGCATATGTTGAACCATCCCTGCATCCCTGGGATGAAGCCTACTTGGTTGTGATGAATGATTTTCTTGACAAGCACCTGGATTCGATTGGCTATGATTTTGTTGAGAATTTTTGAATCTATATTCATAAGGGATATTGGTCTGTAGTTTTCTTTTTTTGTTGCATCCTTTCCTGGTTTTGGTATCAGGGTTATGTTCGCTTCATAAAATGTGTTGGGGACGGTTCCATCCTTCTCGATGTTGTGGAATAATTTCTGCAGGATAGGCACCAGTTCTTCTTTGTAGGTGTGGTAGAATTCGGGTGTGAAACCATCTGGTCCAGGACTTTTCTTTTTAGGAAGGTTTTTTATTGCTGTTTCAGTTTCAGGGCTTGATATTGGTCTGTTCAGGAATTCTATTTCTTCCTGGTTGAGCCTATGGAGGCTGTGTGTTTCTAAGAAATTGTCCATTTCCTCCACATTTTCCAGTTTGCGTGCATAGAGGTTTTTGTAGTATTTATAAATTATATCTTGTATCTCCGTGGCATCAGTTGTAATTTCTCCTTTATTGTTCCTGATGGAGCTTATTAGAGATTTTTCTTTTCTGCTTTTCGTTAGTCTAGCCAATGGTGTGTCAACTTTATATTTTCAAAGAACCAACTTTTTGTTTTATTAATCTTCTGTATAGTTTCCTTGTTGTCAATTTTGTTTAGTTCTGATTTGATTTTAATGATTTCACTTCTTCTGCTGGGTTTGGGGTTGGTCTGTTCTTCGTTTTCCAGCTCTTTGAGACGATTCATTAGGTTGTCTAATGGTGATCTTTTTGACTTTTGGATATAGGCATTTATGGAAATAAACTTTCCACTCAGGACTGCTTTAGCTGTGTCCCACAGGTTTTGGTAACTTGTGTCACCTTTGTCGTTTAGTTCAAAGAATCTTTTGATTTCCATCTTGATTTCCTCGTTTATGAAGTGATCATTCAGCAGAAGGTTGTTTAGTTTCCATGACTTTGTGTAGAAATGAGGACTCCTGTTAGGATCTGTTTCTACATTTATTCCATTGTGATCTGAAAAGATACATGGTATAATTTCTATTTTTTAAAATTGTTTGAGACGTGCTTTGTGTCCTAGGAGATGGTTAATTTTAGAGAATGACCCATGAGCTGATGAGAAGAACGTATATTCGGTGGTTTTGGGGTAGAATGTCCTATAAATGTCAGTCAGCCCCATTTGTTCTAGGGTTCTGTTTAAAGTCCATTATTTCTTTGTTGATTTTCTGTTTGGAGGATCTGTCCTGTGCTGTCAGTGGGGAGTTAAAGTCTCCAACTATTATGGTATTGTTGTTTATCCATTTGTTTAGATCCAGTAGAGTTTGATTTATGAATCTGGGTGTACCAAGGTTGGGTGCATATATATTTAGAATTGTTATGTCTTCTTGTTGAATTGTCCTCTTCACCATTATATAGTGACCTTCTTTGTCTTTTATTACTTTTGTTGATTTAAAAGCTAAGTTATCTGTAATCAGCACCGCCACGCCAGCTTTCTTTTGGCTTCCGTTTGCTCAAAATACTGTTCTCTACTCCTTTACCTTTAGTCTAATTGCATCCTTGTACGTTAGATGTGTTTCCTGAAGGCAGCAGATACTTGGCTTGTGTTTTTTTAATCCATTCGGCCAGCCTATGTCTCTTGAGTGGGGAGTTCAAGCCATTCACATTTATTAAGATAAGTGATAGGTGGGGCAGATTTCTGTTTATTATGTGGGTTGAACTTTGTTGCTTTGTTTTTTCTCTTGAACCATTGTAGTGTCTGGGCTTTGATCTTTAGCTTTGAGTAGATTTACATTCGTGAGTGTTTATTGTGCTGATCTGTGGGTAACACTGTTTTGAGTACTTCTTGAAGGGCTGGTCTTGTCTTGGTGAATTCCCTCAGTCTTTGCTTATCTGCAAATGTCTTAATTTCTCCTTCATATACAAAACTTAATTTTGCAGGGAATAAGATTGTAGGCTGGGCATTGTTTTGTTTCAGAAGAGTGAGAATGGGGCCCCAGTCTCTCCTTGCTTGTAAAGTCTCAGTAGAGAAGTCTGGTGTTATTCGAATTGGCTTTCCCTTGCATGTTACTTGCTTCTTTCGTCTTATAGCTCTTAGAAGGCCCTCTTTAGTTGATATTTTGGTGAGTCTGATGACTGCATGTTATGATATTTTTCTGTTTGCATTGAATCTCCCAGGGGTCCTCTGAGCTTCTTGAACTTGTATATCGAGATTTTGAGCAAGGCCTGGGAAATTTTCCTCTATTATATCTTCAAATAGCTTGTCCAACCCTTGAGAGTTGCCTTCTTCCCCTTCTGGTAACCCTATGACCCTCACATTAGGTTTCTGAACATAATCCCACATCTCCTGTAGACTTTGCTCTTGTTTCTCTGCTCTATCTCTGTGACTGATTTATTTAATTGGAAGGTGTTATCCTCAATCTCTGAGATTCTTTCTTCTGTTTGATTTACCCTGTTCTTGAGGCTTTCCATTGAATTTTGTAGTTCCCTGAATTGATTGTTCGTTTCCAGGAGTTCAGTTAAACTTTTCTTCATTTTATCGATCTCTTTAGTGAATTTTTGTTCCAGTTACAGGTCCTGGAGGCTTTTTATGGTTTCTTTGTGTTGGTTATGGAGTTGTTCTTGCAGGTCATTGAATTTTCTTATGATCCACATTCGAAATTCCTTTTCTGTCATTTTGGTTGCCTGGTTTTGGTTTGTGTCCATTTCTAAGGGGCTAGTGCTCCTCTTTGGGGGTGCAGTTTCCGTTTGGTTCTTCATATTTCCGGAGTTCCTTCGCTGATTTCTTCTCATGTCGATCAGTTGTTGCTTCTTTCCTTTAGGTTTTCGTTTGGGTATTCTCACACCTTGTTTAGTTTCTGAGCTGGTAGGTGGTGTCTGTGGGTGAGATTCGACCACTCACTGTATGATGAGTCAGAAGGTGCCATGAAAAGGGTGTGCAGAATGTCCTCCTTGTCAGTAGGTGGCGATTGCTTGGAGGAACAGGGTACGCTGTTGTTTTTGTGTCCTGTAACCAGCTCTTGTTCCTCTAGAGAGGCACTCTAATGCCTCAGGTGGTGGGTGGGACCCTGGGCCTTCCAGGTGTGTCCTTTTCTCCCCCTCAGTGAGGACTGGTCTGGGAATTAGTCTGGGTGGAGCTGGGTTGGGTAAGCCTGCCCTCAGATACGACCAATGCCGTCAGCAAGGGTCAAATTTCTTTTCTCTGCTTCCAGGAAAAGCTGTCAGG
The DNA here is from genome assembly GCA_008750895.1 of Mirza zaza. Lineage (NCBI taxonomy): Eukaryota > Metazoa > Chordata > Mammalia > Primates > Cheirogaleidae > Mirza > Mirza zaza. The sequence continues at coordinate 46,628 of VSMD01070403.1, forward strand.
GAGGGGCTGGAATGGCCCTGCTCAGTCAGAAAGTCTGCATGTGGGGGTGGGGCTGTCTGAGACCCGCAGTCTGGAGCAGGCCTCGCTTCTTTCCACCCTCCCCAACTCCTTGGCTACTCCTGGGCCTCTGCCAGCAGGCCAGACCTCAGGCCACCAGGCTTCCCCTGGCTGTGATGCTGGCCGGGAGCTTCCCTGTGCAGGAACACCACCTGGGCTTGGTGCACTTTGGGCCTTCTTTTGGGAGGAGGGTTGCCCTCTAGGACGCTGATCTGCTCCTGAAGGCACACGCACCTCAGTAGGCTCTTCACGAATATCCCTTCTGTGCCCTGGGCAGTGCGAGACCTGGGTGCATGGGATCTGGTCTGCAGGTCTGACCTCTGGGCCCCAGAGTTCAAACTATATCCCTACCAGGGAGAGGATTGCCAGTCCCAATTCACCCACAGGGAGCCCAAGCGGGGTCTGTGTCTCTCAGCCTCAGGGTCTGTCCCATTCTCTTGGGATCACCATGCCAGCAGCACCTGGGAGGGCTGGCGGGTAGGGAGCTTACCGTCTGAGTTCCCCTCAGTCAGCTGTAGGGCCCCAAAAGGGAAGGTCCCGTTCCCTGTATGTCCCTCTTGGCAGCCACGGATAGGGTTGGGGGAGGGGAGAATGAGACAATATGGCGCCTGCAGCGCGGCTGGGGTCTGTGCACAGGGAAGTGCCCTGCGGGAATTGGGAGCCCGGTGTTGCATCCACTACATGCTTACTGCTCACTGGCGGTGGCCGTCTCCGGGCTGGTGTCTGTAGGTCTCTCCACCTGCTGGGGAGCCCACCAGCAGTCCGAGTTGTAAGGGAGGGGAAAGTTAACCGCCTCACCTACCCTTGCCGCTGGTCTCCAGGCTGCTCCAGAGGTCTCTGCTTCCAGTTCTCCTCTGCAACCTCCTCCTGTGGAGTCTCCTGTGGTCTCAGGTACTCCTCCTTCCTACCCTCATCCGATGTATTCTCGTCTTGCTTCTTCTAATTTCTGCTAGAATCTGTCCTTTCTGCAGAGACACTCTGTCTGGTGGTGTTTCTCGTCCGCCATCTTGATTATTACTCCCAAAACACTAGTTCTTTTTCCCCTTCAGCCTGTCACTATCCAATACTTTTTTTTTTTTTTGAGACAGAGTCTCACTTTGTTGCCCAGACTAGAGTGAGTGCCGTAGCGTCAGCCTAGCTCACAGCAACCTCAAACTCCTGGGCTCAAGCAATCCTCCTGCCTCAGCCTCCCGAGTAGCTGGGAGTACAGGCATGCGCCTCCATGCCCGGCTAATTTTTTTATATATATATTAGTTGGCCAATTAATTTCTTTCTATTTTTATAGTAGAGATGGGGTGTCACTCAGACTGGTTTTGAACTCCTGACCTTGAGCAATCCGCCCGTCTCGGCCTCCCAGGGTGCTAGGATTACAGGAGTGAGCCACCACCGCGCCCGGCCATATCCAGTACTTTTGTACAGTACAATAAAAATGAATAACTAGATTTTAAAAATCACTAATTATAAAGACATAAAATATAAATCCTGATTTTCTGTTGTATACAACAGTTACTCTGTCACGTTATTATAAAATTTTCTAAATTCTTCGTTTTAATTTCTCTACTTATCTCATTGTAGACAGTAACAATTTGCAGACTAGCATTGATCTGTGTGGACTGTACTTTGAGTAGCACTGTCTTAGTGTATATAGAAAATATCACAGAAGGCAGATGTGAACTCACATGTAATTGGGGAAAAAACACAACCATTTCTATAACATTTATAGTAAGTAGCCAGAAGTTCAAATCCATTTCTTTACCTGGACAGCGTAAACATCTAAGGGACATCTGAGGCCTCCGAAATTCCTTCCTAATATGATTGTTGTTCCACTGCTTCCCAGGTGATAGAGTTGTGGTTCTTTGGGTTGTGTAGTTATCCCTTGGTTGCTCTTCAGTTTATAAATAAGAAAATTCTACTCTCCGAAGGCCAGATAAGCATGCATTATCTTGGACAAATGAGCTCTGCTGAGTGGTTCAGAGTAGGGTGCTGAGTACTATTGCCTTGTGGACTTAGGTGAAGCAATTGCTGCCAGTGTGGCTGTAGACAAAGAGGGAACAGCAGACAGGAGTGTGGCATTTGCATTTTCCTTCTACACAAAGGCAATGACAGACCATGAATCTGTAGAACTGCAAATAGCAGGTTCTAGAATTAGCAGCTGTGGTTGACAATAAAGTCTGTAAAATGCTAAAATGTGGTCACAGTTAGGTATTCTTTTTTTTTTTTTTTTTTGAGACAGAATCTCACTCTGTTGCCTGGGCTAGAGTGCCTTGGCATCAGCCTAGCTCACAGCAACCTCAAACTCCTGGCTCAAGCAATCCTTCTGCCTCAGCCTCCTGAGTATCTGGGACTACAGGCATGTATCACCATGCCTGGCTAATTTTTTCTATGTATATTTTTAGTTGTCCAGCTAATTTCTTTCTATTTTTAGTAGAGATGGGGTCTCGCTCTTGCTCAGGCTAGTCTCGAACTCCTGAGCTCAAACAATCCACCAACCTTGGCCTCCCAGAGTGCTAGGATTACAGGCGTGATCCACCAGTGGATCACGCCTGGCCAAGGTTGGATATTCTTTCCAAGTATTTTAGGGGAAACTATGCATTACAGTGTCAGATTTTATCTTTAGAGAAATTACAACTTTCAGTTAAAAAGCACATATGAAGTGCCAGGCATTGTGCTAAAAACATACATCACTTAATTCTCACCACAGATTGATCCCTATTATTTACTGCACAAACAAGGCTTAGAGAGCTAAGCAATTTGTCCAAGACCTTGTAGTTAATAAATGAACCTGATTTTGAACCTACATTTGCCAAACTGCTTAGATTTTCTTTTTCACCATAAAAAAATCATCACAAATAACTTTTTTCTGGAACCATTTGAGAGGAAGTTGCCAGCTTGATGTTCTATCACTCCTAAATAACTTCAGTGATTATTTTCAACAAGAACATTTTTCTTTTCTTTTTTTTTTTATTGAGACAGAGTCTCACTCTGTTGCCCGGGCTAGAGTGCCGTGGCATCAGCCAAGAACATTTTCTATGTAAGTAAAATACAATGACCAAAATCAGGTTGCTATCATCGTTCAAGTTTACCAGTTATCCCAATAATGCCTTTTATAGCATGTGTCCCCATAATGTCTCGTTATTGTTTTCTGAAACAGTTTCTTAGTCTTTTCTTGACTTCCATGAATTTGACACTTTGGGAAATTACAAGCCAGTTGTTTTGTAAATTCTTTTTGATTTGGTTTTATCTGTTATTTCCTCCTGATTCAAGTTATGTATCTTTGGAGGAATGTCACATAAATGGTTTCTTCTCATTGTGCCCTGTCACATGACATACATTTTCAGTTTGATACATTACTAGTGATGACTATTTACTGCTTAATTAAGGTGGTATCTGCTTGGCTTCATTATTGTACAGTTACCCTTCTTGTGTTTGTAATTACTAAATGTTTCATGAGAAAGTAATAATATTCCATACAGATGGAATATTTACATAATTTGTATCTATATAGGCTCATGGTTTCCTGTTTTATTCAGTGGATTATAATTTTCTATTACCATTATCTATTTTGATCCTGCTTCAGGCTGATTTCTCTTCCCCTTCCCCCTCCCCCCCCCCCCCCTTTCTTTCCCTTCCTTTCTTTTGACAGAGTCTCACTCTGTTGCCTGGGCTAGAGTGCTGTGGCATCAGTCTATCTCACAGAGACCTCAAACTCCTGGGCTCAAGGGATCCTTCTACCTCAGCCTCCCAAGTAGCTGGGACTACAGGCATGCGACAGCATGCCCAGCTAATTTTTTCTATATATTTCCAGTTGGCCAATTTCTTTCTGTTTTTAGTAGAGACAGGGTCTTGCTCTTACTCAGGCTAGTTTCAAACTCCTGACCTTGAGCAATCTGCTGGCTTCAGCCTCCCAGAGTGCTAGGATTACAGGCGTGAGCCACTGCGCCGGCCTGATTTCTGTGTCTGTTTTGACATGTCCCCATCACTCTTGAGTATTTTCTTGCTTTCCGGCATAAGAAGGTATTCCAGGCTCACATTGTGCTTTCCATACCCCAGCCCTGGACAATCAATCATTTCTCCAGTAAGCACTGATTCTTTGTAGTGGAAAAAAGTATTTGGAAGCCAAGATCTTGGTGATTAGTGTGTTCATTACGGTTGGTGTGTTGCTATTCCCACACCTCCTTAGTGGGTATATTCACATTTATCACTATATTGATTAATATATTTATGTTTACATATACTTAAAATTGTGAATTCATATTGATAACTCCAATTGCAATCTGATACCTTGGGATACATTTGTTTTTTCCCTTTCTTTTTATTTATAATCTCCTGTTACCATGAGAAACTTGGTTTCCATTATCCTTAATACACTTGCTGGCTGATTGGCACCCCTATATGTTACCAATCTCCTATCTCTGTCACTGCCTCCTCCGCTACATGGATGTCCTGTTTTTTCTTTTTGGGTTCTGACTCTCCATTCCAGACATTTTCCTTCTTCTCTAGATGTAGATACCCTCCTCTCTCCACATGGGCTCCCAAGTGTATTTGCTTGATGACCATATTATACTAACTCAGTCTTCTTATTTTGATGTTTTTGCTGCTATATATAAACTGTAACATTAAGAGTTCTCTAAAATGATTGTCCTGCTAGTAGGAGAGCACCAGCTAGACTATCTACATGGGAGGAATTGAACATTAGAGCTGAAAATAACATTTCCTAGGGTCTTCCTGGGTCAAATGATCTAAGAACTAGGATTGTTCCTTTGACAAGAAATTGCGCTTAATGGGCTGTCTCTAGAAGTCTCATTAGAGATTTAAAAGGTAAACAAGTTATACTATTCTGTAGAGGATGTGGAATGAGATATGTTCCTGGGTAGGCAAGAGGGTTTAGAATGGGTGGGAGAAAAAAGAACCATCACTGAAAGGACTAACCTAATCATTGATAGAGTATTCATGCATTCAACAAGCTAAACAGGATGAAGAGTTGGGTTGGGACATACTAGTTGCAGAGACTTCTCCTTGGAAAGGTGAAAAAACAGATCATGTCACAGAGGATCACTAGAAAGCCTGAGGCTGAATGTTAATGTATAGGTGGGAAACCTACATATTATCTTTGGTGTGTGCTGCTCCATGAGGAAAATAAGCAGGAAGGATGGCTAGCATTTACTAACAGGGAGCCTTTAAATCTCTTCACTGTGAGAAATGGGACAGTGACTGAGCAAGGTGGCACACTGCTCTAGAGTATACTCATTCCCTACACAGCATACTTTCTCATGTTTTCTCATCAGACAAAACTGATTAGGAAAATTTATTCTAATCTTGCATTTTTGAAATACCCCAGAGTGTATTCAGTAATCTGGGGATATCATGAAATCCTGCTCCTAAAATTCTTAAAGATATAATTGAGCACCATTAAACAAACTATAGTCGTGTCATTTAACAATGGGGATACATTTTGAGAAATTCATTGTTAGGAGATTTTGTCATCATGTGAAAATCATAGAATATGATTTAAACCTAAATGGTATATCCTACTGTACACCGAGGCTGTATTCTATAGCCTATTGCTTTTAGGCCACAAAACTGTACAGCATGTTACCTACTATACACCTAGGCTATATGTTATAGCTTATTGCTTCTAGGCTACAAACTTGTACAGCATGTTAACATACTGAATACTGTAGGCAATTGTAACGCAGTGTCATTTGCATATCTAAACATAGAAAAGGTACAATGAAAAATACAGCATTATAATATTATGGGACCACCATCATATATGTGGTCCGTCATTGAAAGAAACATTATTATGTAGCACATTACTATATATGCTATTTGGAGTTTTTTAAAGCAAGAGAAAGGTGTATTAAGGAATCACATATATTAATAGATTCTCCTTTACTTACATTGGGGTTACAATCTGATAAACCCATCTTAAGTTGAAAATATCATAAGTCAAGAATACAACTTGGCTACCAATGCTCATAGCTAGCCTAGCCTACCTTAAACATGCTCAGAGTACTTACATTAGTCTGTAGTTGGACAAAAATCACCTTACACAAAGCCTATTATATAATAAATTGTTGGCTATCTCCTATAATTTATTATGTACTGTAGTAAATCGAAAAACACAGTGGTTGTTATGGGTACTTGAAGTATGGGTTTCTACTGAATGTGCATTGCTTTTGCACCATTATTTAGAAGTTGAAAAATTCTAAATTGAACCATTGTAGGTCAGGGACTGTCTGTATACAGTAATATACTGTATACAGAGTCAGAGAAATGAGTTACTCAGAAGAATATAAGATATTGGTGGGGGGGATTGGTCCAATAGTTATTGAAATTTCCTCTTATTAATTCATAATTTTTTTTCTGTCCCTCCCATATCTGAATTCAGTCATTTGGGAGTAATTTACTCCCTCATGACTATCTGAAGGAAAATGCTGCTTTGATGGGAAACCTTGCTTAGTAAATTCTTGCTCAGTGTTTATCTTTAGGAAATAATCAAATCCCCTTGTGAGTATTGAATTAATTTTGTATCATTAAAGCCAGAGAAGTTAGAGGGCTTGTTAGGATGTAAAGTCATTTCCAGAAGAAAAACATACATAGGTCAAGGGTCAAAAATGTGTCAGATTTTCCATGCCAAGAAAATGTGAACAGTTGGTAATTCTGGGTAAATGGTATTTGTCAGTTCTTTGAATTACACTTGCAGTTTTTTAAAGTTTAAAATTATGTGAAAATTAAAAGTCAAAAAAAATTTTGCATGCCAAGGTTCTAACCTATTTCCTCCAGTGTACTGAGAGGCCAGAGGAGCCCATTTTAGTGACTATCAACAGAATTTGGTTCTTTGGCAATAATTACCTAGTGCTCTAGCTCTAAGGATCAGGACCCAGAGGTCAGAGCTCTTAACTCTAATTTCAGGGTAGGAAATAGAAGGATTGGAATAAGATTGAAATGGAAGCTCTCAGTGATTAAAAAAAAAAAAAAAAAAAGACTGAATATGGCTTGGCACAGTGGCTCATGCTTGTAATCCCAGCACTTTGGGACTTGAACCCAGGAGTTTAGACCAGCTTGGGCAACATAGCAAGACTCCATCTCTACAAAAAATTTAAAAATTAGCCAAGCATGGTGGCACACACCTGTAGTACCATCTACTCTGAAGGCAGAGACAGGAGGATCACTTGAGCCCAGGAATTCAAGCTTACAGTGAGCTATGATCATGCCACTGTATTCTAGCATGGGTGACAGAGCAAGACCCTGTCTTAAACAAAAAAGCCCCCCAACTAAATATGCCATGGTCTTGGAACTCTCATTTATTCCTCCTCAGTCTTACTATGAGGATCCACATTGAAAATTTTGATTGATAATGTGGATTTTGATTTTGGTATAGGTATGTTTGTTCACAGAGATCTGAGTGATGGCATGCAGCATCAGGAATATCTTTTAGCTTTTATTTGAGTATAATTTTTTGTCTCTACTCTTCTCACTATGAAGTACTTTACCTTAAGCAAAGTACTTTTGCAGTTCCTGTTGTTGAACCCATAATCTAGACTTTAGGTTATGTGATTTTTTTCTAAATCTAGTTCCCCAACCCTCATTACTGTCATTAACACACAGCCCTCTTACTGAATATACTCAAGCACATTTTGTAAATGAAAGAGGTGCTGTTCTGTGTATCTGTGTGAGGAAATGAGTCCTGGGTTGACTATTATCTCACTAGTTGAGATTAAATTTTTGCTTTTGATACTTGTTGACGTGACTGCCTTCTGAGTAGCATGATGAACACTTTCAAAATTTGTTGCTGATGGTGGGTAAAGTTTTGGGTCACACTTCCTCATGTGGCCAAGTTCTTCTAAAATGACTAAATGTACTCTTCATTCATTCTTGTCATCAGTCTCATCCTTATTTCTAATATTTACTTAAAGTCTTTTTTTCTGAAGTAGCAGTGCTTGCGTTCCATATTTGTACTAGTTCCCTTCTGCCTTAATAGCAGAAACAAGGATTTCATATTGCATTTTTTCCAAATTCTTCCAGTTGGTATCTTGTTCTCATTAAATAGTTGCTTCCTCAACTGATTTTTGGGGTGCATAGGAGGGGAAAAAATATGGAAGACCAAAGTTAGATGTGCATTGAATTATTCCGCTTCTTTCTTCTAGGTTAAAACAACTTCTCTCCTATTTTTTAGCCTGTTAGCAATTTATAATATTAGGCTTTATGAGACCTAGTTGTTATACCTCACTCAGTGCATTACCTCCTGTTTTTTCCCCCCAGTGACTGAGGTACCAGCGGTGCTTTGGGCCACACACAGAGGACCAACATAAAACTGGGTTTGGCACACAAACCCCCTACTCTAAGAGGATCAGCTCATCAAACCAGTCTTTATATTTTGTCAGCCATTCAAAATCTATATTTGCCCTTGTGAGGCTTCAGAAATAATTGATGATTCTTCTGTTAATGAAACTACATCCCCAGATGTCTGATACATGTTAAATATGGTGTTAGGATAACAGATAATGTCAGCTCAGCATTTTTTGGACCCTTGAAGATATATGTAATTATGTGAGAATGTTCGTTTTGGGGATCTATAGTTAGGACTTCTGAAGTATGATTTGAAACATCCAAAATATCTCATAGGGTCACAATAGGGTCACTGTTATCTTATTTGAATGGGATTATGTTACTAGCAGATTGATAGTTGAGCCAGGTGCTATGCTTTATGCCCTTCCCTTTGGAAGGTTTTCAGCCCTATTGAATTTTATATGACATTGGGGTGAGATTTTATTTTGGCAGAAGGTACTTAAGTAAAAGAGTTAGGTGTATCATAGATAATATTTGTCTTTACTATTGGTTGTAAACTGGAATTAGAGTAGTTTTTGTTAGCAGTCAAGTAGAGACAAGTGCTGTGAAGTCAATAATATAGGGCTTTAGTGAAGATTCCACTTAACTGAAAATGGACCTGAATTATTCATGCAATTTGCCAACATTTATGTCCATTAATAAAGTGGTAGTTTATTTTGTAAAAAACTTTGCACTTAGCTGAGTTTTGTCGGCATTTCCCTCCCTCAAGTTCATTTGTCAAAGTCCTCAGATATTCTCTATGTTCATGAATTTCAGTTGTTTGACTGCTTTTTCTTAGTTCCTGATTTGCTGATTTAGTAAAACTGTCATGATATTCTTCTTTGTCAGTTTTCAAGTGTTCCAAAGGGGGCAGAACAACTTTAAGTGCCATAGATTATTGATGGCACTTTTCAAGTAGTTAAATACACCCAAGGTAAAGAAAATTTTATGGGATTAAAAAAATTTCTGTGCTCCATTCTAAGTTGATGGTATTTGAAACTAATTTCATTTCATTGGTGGCCTTAGTACCTAAACTTTAAAAAGCATGTTATAAAGCTGTGTTAAAATCCCATTTATGAAAATATCTAAAGGACTAATAAAGAGTTGTAAAAGAGCTGCCATCTTGCTCTAAATTGGTCACTCTGGAGTAGTGCCAATAAAAATTTTTGTATTGATGAAAATGTTCTATATCTGTGTAATCCAATGTGGTAGCCAAGAGGCACATATGGTTATTGAGCACTTCAAATGTGGTTGGTGTGACTGAGGAACTGAATTCTCCATTATGTTTCATTTTAGTTAATTTAAATATCCACATGTGACTGTTGGTTTCTGTGTTAGCACAGCTCTGAAGCATTAAACTGAGTACCTAAGCTAGAGGTTCTGAAAGTAATCTGTGGTTTTCTTGAAGCTGAAAGGCGTAAACATTGCCTAGAATCAGAAATAGTTTGTGACTCTTCTTGATTTTTCCATGAAATGATTTAAGGACTGTCTTCCACTCTTCCCAATTTTTACATTTAGGAGAATTCTGAAATGTTCTTTCTCATCTACTTATAAAACATTTACCTTAGGTGAGCAATACAGTGGGCAGTATATTGTGTTATAGGTTAGATTCATTCTCTATCTCATAGAGACAGTTTTAGTGACCTGAGAGTTTATTGCCTTCTATTGGCAGGAAAACAGTCAACTTATGCTTTACTCAAATTGCTGAACTTGGAAGTAGAAGTAGTAGCTTTTGCCTTTTCACAACAAATTCTTTTGTCTACTTCCCATACCTTTACTTACCTTCATTACTTATTTTCCTGAAAAATTTTCAGCCCACAAGTATTCTGTGCTTTAAGAAAAGTTCATATGTAGGTGAATTTGGGAGTGATTGTCCACAGTACAACAATATTTTATTCTTGCTTTTCAAGTTAGTCATTTTAGGTTCCTCTAACTACTGGTACCTCTAAAGTTTGTCATTAACCTCAAGTTACTCAAGTTGTCAATTGAAGATTAGTCAAAAATGAAGCTATGTGAATCAATGGGAAAATAGGTCAGTGTGCCAAAAAAATAATTTTTGATCACATATTGTGTGAAATGAGGCATGCTTGACTCAAGAAACTGGCCTGTTAGTCATGAACTGGTGAACTCTCTCTCCTCACATTTCCATCTCATTCTTTTTAGGTGCCTCAGTTGCCTTGCTTATACTATCACAGCATAAATATATTTTTGTGAAGTTAAATATGAGTAACAAAGAGAAATAACTGTTTCACTCAAGTTCCTTCTGTGATTCAGAGAAGTGGTTTTCGGCAGGTGCTATGAAGTGAAGGCTAATTTGGTCTTTTTATAAATAGGGTCTTACCTACAGCAGCTGCTGTAGTTCAGTTTATCCATTTGTTCTTTTATAGATTATACTTTTAAATATATTTTTTGCCTACATTTTCTTCAGGAAATTTTATGTTTTATATTTAAATGTATGAGTTATTTTATGTTTATTTTTATATATCATATGAGATATAGATCCAAGTTTATTTTTTCTGGCACCAGTAGTTGAAAAGGCTCCCCATTTTTCACTGCATTGTCTTTGGGCCTTTGTCAAAAACCAGTTGTTTATATATATGTGGAGTTTTTTTTCCGGACTCTATATTTTGTTCCATTAATCTGTTTGTCTTTATAAAAATACAACACTCTTTTGATTACTAAAACTTTATAGTAATTATTTAAATCAGGTAGTGTTAATCCTTCAACTTTCTTCTTTTTTAGAATTGTTTTGGCTTTTCTAGGTCTTTTTCATTTCAATATGAATTTTAGAATCAGTTTGTCAGTTTCTGCAAAAAGCCTTCTGGGTTTGTCATTGGGATTGCTGTGAATGTGTGATCACTTTGGGGAGAATTGACATCTTAACATTAACAGCTTTATTAATATATTTAGGCCTTCTTTTTTTTTTTTTTTTTGAGACAGAGTCTCACTTTATTGCCCAGGCTAGAGTGAGTGCCGTGGCGTCAGCCTAGCTCACAGCAACCTCAAACTCCTGGGCTCAAGCAATCCTGCTGCCTCAGCCTCCCAAGTAGCAGGGACTACAGGCATGCGCCACCATGCCCGGCTAATTTTTTTTTTTTTTCTATATATATTAGTTGGCCAATTAATTTCTTTCTATTTATAGTAGAGATGGGGTCTCGCTCTTGCTCAGGCTGGTCTCGAACTCCTGAGCTCAAAGGATCCGCCCACCTCGGCCTCCCAGAGAGCTAGGATTACAGGCGTGAGCCACCGTGCCCGGCCAATTTAGGCCTTCTTTA